>JAHHUM010001223.1:304285-447977 GCA_036173005.1 Crenichthys baileyi | reverse complement strand
GCTTCTCAAATAAAAGCGGAGCTGCTCTGTGGTGGTCCTCCTGCCTGACCTCAGGATCTAAAAGATGCAGCAAAATGAACTGATTGGGCTGCCTCGGTGTGGGACGTTCAAAAAAATAATTTCATTAAAATTAATTTAAAGCAAAGCAGCATTTTAAAAATTGCTTATACCCCTTGAACTTCTTTACATTTTATCCACAAACATCATTGTATTATCTTTAGATTCCATTGGAGTGTATAAATGTATAGTGGAAAAAACAAAGGTGTTGTATGTGTGCAGCACTGTTGATTGAATACTTCTTAGAACCATCTTTCACTGCAGTTACAAAGTCTTTCGGGGTACATCTCTACCTGCTTTGCACGTCTAGAGACTGAGGTTTTTGCCCATTCTTCTTTGTAGGTTGGATAGAAAATGTTCTCAAATGGACTCTCTACTGGGCCATTCCATTGTAGCTCTGTCTGCATGTTCAGGGTTGCTGTTCTGTTGAAGGTGACCCACTGCCCCAGTCTCTATGGTATTTTATGTAGGCCAAAATCTTCAGGTTTGGTCTTATCCGAGTCCCCTGAATGGTTTGTCATAAACAGGACTTGTTATGACTGTCCACTTGACACATTCTCTCACCTGAGCTGTATATCTCTGCAGCTTCTTGTGCTCCAATTTTAGATGATGGATTAAACAGTGGTCTGTAAGATGTTCAGAGCTTAGGTGGTGTTTTCTGGGGTCGTTTTGATACCGATTGTTCTCTAACGAACCTCTGAGATCTTCACAGAACAGCTGTGTTCATGCTAAGAAGCAATTGGTTGCACTGAATTTTACTTAGGGATATCAGAGTTCAGATTTTTATTTGTTAAAAATAAAAACTGTGAATCCTTTGTGTTGGTCTAACACACAAAATCCGATTTAAAAAACATCGAAGTCTGTGGTTGTAATGTCCCAAAATCTGTGAAAGATAAAGAGAAATCATACTTTCGCATTTTAAGCAGCAACTAATGTTTCCTTTGGGGTCAGAAGTAAGCTGCTGAACTTCGGGAAATTTCTGTTGCCAGGTTCATGACAAAGTCATAAAAATATTTCCTCTTCTGCTATCCAACAATGGCTGCCCAGAAATGCCCATGACATCCTTCAGGCAGCCAGGTGGCAGGTGGGGCTGGACGCAACCAAGAAGCCGAGCCACTAAGACGACTGCAGGCACTCCCACACAGGACTCCTGATATTTCCAAGCGTGCGGCTGCCAACGTGCCCATTACTCAGTGCTCTGCTGTAAGGTGCCAGGCGTCCGGGGCTGGGCGTTGTTTAATGGTGCTTGTTCCATCCATCTTGTCAGGTAATGAGCTGAGAGTGAAAGCGATGGCTGGGCGACATACACAAACGTGTGTGCACAAACAAGATCCTGCATTCACAGCAGAGAACAGAAAGCACTTCCTTCTTCGGGATTGGATACAAAGCATCATGCAGATGGTGCACAGGAGGAGAGAGGGGGGAGAAGGAGACAGAAGGAGCAACAGGAAGACCGTTCAAGATGTAAGAAATATGAAAAAAGGTTCTTTATTCTCTCTGCTTCTTGTAGCCAAATGCACGTGTTCTGGCAATGTGTCTAAACACATCACAACTACTTATCCACGCACTCATTTTATTCTGTCTACAGGTTACGCTTCATTCTGTAAGCAAAACTTACGAACCCTCCCTCCTTTCAAAACAAGCTTTCACAGCACACAGAGTTGAGGGGAAGAAAAATAAAAGTAGATCATCCACAATTCCTCCCTGCCCGTCATTTACAAGTCCGAATGCTGTAGCCTCGTTTCTGGGCGAGCAGTTGACTAACCCCTCAGAGGAGTATGGAAAACAGAGCCTCTGTCTCTGAAGGGCGTTCATCTTGAACCACATTTAATCCAGTAAACAGGATGAAAGGGAGGGGGGGGTATGGTGTAGAAGATCAACTGGGACTCTACAGAGAAGGACAAGTAAATAAAGGCAGAAAATGGATCAAATAAGCAACAAATCTTGAATTTAAAATACTAGAAGTGGGACGCTGGTCATTTCGCCCCTTCACTATTTCATACCATGGTAGTTTCGTTTTTTTCTGATTTTTTTTTTTTGTGTTCAATCTACTGTAAGGGTATGTCCATGCGTGACTTAAACAGGAAGTCACTTAGTTTTTAAGGTTTTTTCTGGGTCAGTAAACTGTCATCTTTTTTAAGAGTTGACCCCAACGGGGTTCAGAACCTTAATTAATGGAAATAGGGTGACCAGGGGCTCCAGCTTCCCCAGCACTGCACAGCATTTTCATCTTTTTTTAATTTAGTTTTTTCCTGTCCCACAAATTCAGACGATGTTTGGCAGAAGCTCTGGTGTTGACTATTAGTGACTACTTGCTGAAAACCTTCAGAAGGACTCCTTTACTGTAAGCAGCGGTGGACAAATGACAAGTGCCCTGTTAGGGGTTTTTGAAGTGTCTTGCCTAACTGATGAATATACTGGAAAGCTTTTGTCAAAGACTTTGATAAAAGGCACAAAACATCTCCAGCAAAATTCATCTCCATCAGAAGATTCTTGAATAGAGGCTTTTAGCTTCTCATAAAGACTTTTCTGTTCCTATCTCCAGGTGCAAGCTCATCTTTTCTCACCCCTCAATCTATCACAACAACTGAACAACAGCAAACATTTCTACTGGGAGAGAAACATTACTACTAGCCTCTACTGAATTGAAGCTTCAAGCACACACAAATATAAATACACGAACTGGTGCAGAGGGAAACAAAGTGAGACAGGGGAAAAGGAGAACGGATCCACAGAAAAGAAAAAAACTATTTTCTTTTTGCACTGATTGCAACTCTCTCTACTCGCATTGGTTTTGATGGCTTCTTTACCTGTGTCTCCCAGAGGCGACATCTTTTCAAGTTACAGCAGAAGTGACACAGAGGAGCGCGAGAACAGGAGAAGAAATTGACAAAAGAGGATCAGGTATTCTATGTTACAGCAGGGGGATGTTGGCATCCCAGCACTTAATTAAGTGTTGGCTTGGCACCGTTTCACAAAATGTAGCTAAATGCACCATGGAAATCAGCAGGGGTGGGTGGAAGGAGGGCAGAGACACAGACATGCACAAATGCATACTCTCTCTCTCTGAGACACACTCACACACTTGACGAAATGAATTGTTCCTTAAATTAACTTCAGCATGAAATCTCTCTGTGCATTGCTTTGAGGAATTCACACACTTATACTTTGGCTTCTAAAAGAGTAGAATCCTTGCCTGTATATCATGATTATTCAGACCACACATGAGAGCTTTTGAATGGGAGAATTGTAATAATAGTAGTAAAAAACAAACTTGAAGTCGTCAGTTTCTGTCTCATGTTATAATAGATGTTATGAGATTCCTTAAAACAGATTAAATGTCAATATGTCCTTTGTGTTCCTGCCATGCTTTGCTAATTGCATTGAATTACATGATGATTGTGTTCTGCAATGTGAAAAAGGAGGAAATCCAGCCACTCATCTATCAAATGCTTTCAGCTTGAGGCGCTGTAAGGAATTACCTCTCCTTGGTCAGAATAAACAGGAAGACTTCAGAGGGATTACACCGGGATAGTTAAATACTGTATGAGCAGCATCAGGCTCTGTGCAAACATCTAAATATGGCTCACATATTGATCAAGGTCACATAATCAAAAGACTAAACAGCTTCAAACGGTAGGAGCTGAGCTGAGCTGCAGCTATTGAACAGTTTCCAAATAATCTACTGTCTTTTGTGTTAAACAAGTGAACAGTGACTTCTCTGACAGCATCACTGTCTTTGTGTGATTTCTCCCTGAGTCGCTTCACTTTGTGACAAGTTGAAACATAATAAAGGTGATTACATCTCAGCATGTTGTGTTTGCTCCCTGGCTAAGAAGAAAAGCATCTGCAGCAGCAGCAACAGGAACAGTCACCACCTTCTGTCAACCCCTTTTTCATCTTCCCCTCCCTCCCTTCAACCAGCCTCTGAGCTACAGAGTAATGCAGTGCCCCTCACTGAAACAAGATCTGTTGGATAAATGGGATGCAGAGGGAGCGCTGCTATGTCTTTTACTGAAACCTATGAACAAGGTGTTTTAAAACTTTTATCTTGGCAAACACAGCACGTTGTTGAGTGGTGAGGTGTCAGTCAGCTTTTTCTACCTTATGTTATAAGTCAGTCATAGATTTATGATATAGCGTATAGACCAACTATACTATGGGATTATGGCTTTATCCACGACAATTTAAATTTATTAAAACGAAAGCTCAAACAGGACTACTTCGGCAGTTTTTATAACTCCTCAGTAAGAAAAGTAGATATTGACTCTCTGAAAATACATTAAATTTCATCATTATCTACCTTGCAAAAACACTGTGGGAGAGAGAGGAACAATGTTTTAGGAGAGACTAAAAGTGGGAAAAAAAAATCTCGAGTAGGTTTAGGACATGTTTTATGTGTACAATCTAAGTGGACCAAAAAGTTGTCAATAACATGGGCGATTCATTAGCAGTCTGGATGCAGCTGGGGGCGACGGCTATGCAAGGACTGGCCCGACTGTGAGTGCTGTGGGACAGAGGTGGAGCCTATTGTAGAACCCTGTTCTTTTAAATTAGAAACGACGGTGCTTGCTTTCAAGTCATACTTTTTAAAAATCTCCAATATTACCAGAAAAAGATGATAGCGGGGTCTTAATATTCACTAAATGTAGCATAACATTTCGTAATTCTACGACTTGTGGTGTGTCTATGCTGACTGGATATTCAGAGGTTAGGAACTGTGATGTATAGGCCCACAACGTTATGTGTTTTCTCTTTTGTTTTGTCCTGGCTCTATTTATATGAAACATCAAATGTGCTGAATGAGTTAATGACAACGCAAATTCAGAGAGTCAAGGCATAGTATTGGTGTTACAGCAGAGAACGTGTTGATGCAGTTTTTCTTTCACAAAGACGGAAAAAAAAACTAGAATAGCAACCAGTTATAAAATAGTTTCAAGTCTGTCCCTCATTTTCCGCACCTCAAAATGTTTCCGACCTGTACAAAAAGAGATGGTTTGCAGTAAACGGCTGACATCCTTCTTGTAAAGGGAAAAGTGATTTTAGCTTTGTTGCTGTTGGTTCAAAATAAAAAACATGAACCAACAAGAAATAGTAAGCCTTTGTAGCAGCTGCATTACAAAAAACAATTTTACTAATTAGATTTTTTCTCAAAAA
Source organism: Crenichthys baileyi (assembly GCA_036173005.1). Taxonomy (NCBI): domain Eukaryota; kingdom Metazoa; phylum Chordata; class Actinopteri; order Cyprinodontiformes; family Goodeidae; genus Crenichthys; species Crenichthys baileyi. Next base: position 442,763 of record JAHHUM010001223.1, on the reverse strand, counting down.
TACTTGAAGTACTCAACACTCTAGTCAAATCCTATTCTGTGTTACCAAATTGCATCACTATTATCGACACATCAGTGCTGCTTTCAGAAAGAAAAGCATCCTCTCATACAGCCACTGCAGCTTTTCCCCGCAAAAACAGATGGAACCAGAGCTGAACTGTTGGCGTTTGGTAAATGGAGTAGTATGCAAAAAGTCCACGCTTCTCTTCTAAAAATGTAGAACCACATTTTATTGCACAATGTACTGTATTTCCTGGTAGAGCATTATTTCAGTTTGGTGAAACAGGGTGGAAAAAAAGAAAGTCACAGAGACAAATCTGTCCTACTAATCAGCCACAGCTTGACTAACGTTCACGGAAAGATTGGGTGGCACAAATGTAAAAGCTTGATAAAAAACCCTTACAATCTTGTTTCAACAAATCCATAAGCTTCTCTTTCCAGCTGCCAAGCACCCTGAAAATTAAAATAATTGATAGACACAGAGCAGGAAAAGCAGCAAGAAGACAGCAAAGTTTATTTTAGGCAGCTGTTTCCTCACTTTCTAATGTCAACAAGTTCTTTCCGTTGGTATGAAGATAAGGTTCAGAAGGAGAAGAAAAATCATTGAGTTAGTTTTAGGAAACATCAACATCCTTATATTCAACCATGGAGTGGTGGTCCCTGTATTTGCTGTGCAACCAAACCTGCATAGATATTACTATGATGGAGGAAATCAGTAAATGTTTTTCTGCGTCCACAGGGGCAGATTAATCAAGCTACCTTATGTTACAGCCAGTAAAATAACCCCAACAAAATCTGTTAAAAGCTGAAAAACCAGCGGTGACTCCTACAACACCATATGATCTCAAAATACACACCATCAACACCTTAAGAGATACATTTTGTCTTCACTCAGCAATACTTTCAACTTTTACATCAGTGAAAGTCTGCAGGTAGATTTTAAGGAAATTAAGTATAATCCAGGATTTCAAAAAAGCTCGAACCGTTATACTTGGCTAGTAATTTAAGGGATTTTAGAAGGTGTACTACATTGCAAATTGGTGTTATTCAATAGAAATAAAATGGCAATCTTACTTTAAATAGTGAAAAATTTACATTTTTAATTGTGTGCCTTTTGAAGCAAACTTTCTTTGAAGTAAGCATAGTAAGCATACCTAAAGGGATGCTTACTTGTAATTTCCATTTATGTTTCATCTACGGCTTATCTGAAACCAAGTTACAAAAATGTACAAGGTCCAATATAGAAACTCAGACATCCCTCTCCCTAGTGAGACACCAACTCATTCAGGGAAATCCCTAGTTGTTTTCATGCCAGAAGGGGTGTATGTCCTTCCAGCAATTTGTATGTTCATCCCAGGGTCTCCTCCAATTAACCTGGAGGCATCTTTATGAGATTTACAAACCACCTCAACTTACTCTTTGCAAAGTGGAAGATGAGCAGATCTACTCTGAGCTCCCCTTGGATAGCAGAACTCATATCTATAAAGGTGAGCCCAGCCACCCTACAGAGGAAGCTTTCAACTGCTTTTATCCAAGATAACGTGTTCTGTGTTCTGAACAAAGATGGCACAATGAATCTAGAGCTTTGCTTATCAACTCACCTCCTCCTTCACCACGACAGACCTGAGCACACTTTGGATTACTGCAGACAAGATCCCCAAGCCTTCCTTCCATCTCCCACTTGATCCTGCAATCACTCATGAACTAGACGCCAACAAAGTTGAACTCCTCCCAAACCAAGGGGAGCAGCCCACCTTTTTCTAGTTGTAAAACACGGCCCCAGACCTCAAGGAACCAACCCCCTTTATTCTACATGTGTGAAGCAGGCTTGATTCCGGAGTTTCCTGTCTGCATTGTGTATTACAGTAGTTTTTAAGTTATGAGTAAACTTAGCCAATCAGAAATTCTTGTTTGCAGCCACTAGACAGATTTAGTTTCTGCTACAGTCTTTGGGGTATTTTGCATGATTGTGTCTAACCATGGCCTGTTAAACTCACAAATGGTGTAACTTTAGACAATCGGATCAGCCAATTATATTTAGATTTTTAGTCAAAGAAATTAATGCAAAAAAGACTCAAAAGGGCTACAGTCTTGTCTTCCCCTCTTTCTCCAACCCCTTTACTGTCGGTCAACTTGCAAAATAAAGGCGGCTAGTGCTACAAAAAAAAAGACTCCGAAATATGGGGCTCTTTTAAAGCTGGATTTGTGCAGAAACTGACTTTGGCTAACAAGGGGGGCTGTTCCAATTGGAGATATAACAATTTGGATCGAGAAGGCTGCAGAAAAATCAGCCAGACTTTGAAACTCTTAGCTGTTTATCTAAAACTGCATGAAAACACTAAAACACAGGAGTTTATATAAGTACCAACAATTTACAAATTCCTCCAAATGGACAGACGGATGGATCTTGTTTTCAAGTGCCATCTGTGATGAGTACAACAGTTTATATTCTGGCTGCAGTGGTTTTACTAGCGGGTTGTTCCCTCTGTTCCCATACACATGCACTTGTTGCATTATTGTTGAAGGGTTCTCTGCAGTTTGTTCTGGATGTTGATTCTACAGTCCACAATATCTGTTTTGTGAGCTATTGGTACAGAAACATCAACAGGCTCCGCTGTTGTGCCACCATAGATATCTAAGGTTTGTCTGTATGGGTGTGCTATAAATTGAGAGTAAGGCGTTGTGGTATGCTTTACCAATGCCTGTAGTGAAACTATTTTGGACAAACTAACAAGTCATAGCTGGTGGAAAACTTTCACTTTTTCTCTAATCCCACACAAACGCAGCCTCTTTATAACACCCCAGTTGTCTCAGTTGTTCTTTGACACTTTTTTTGGGTAAATGTGCGATATACCTGTAGTCAGTGATATTTTTAAAGAAATGTAATTTATATGAGTGGGCTGCAGAATGTCATGGGATCTGAAAGCGAGGAGGCTGCAATCTGTGTTTTTATATGTCATAGCAGGCAGGGGTGATGAGACTGAAAGAGGAAAATGCTTAAGACAGGTCTGGATAAACATGCTTAGGCAACATTCAGAAATTTTCTCACTTGCCATGTTTCTCTCTCCTTTTTCTCTCTTTTTTAATCCGTCTTATTACTGACATTACCTCCAGTATTTACAGGAAAAAAGCTGTCCGCTTGTGATTGCTACACTCACGGAGCAAAGGAACCACGCTGAATTTCAGCTGAAAATGGACGCTACATCTTTCAGTATTTCCATCCAGCACTTGTGCTAAAAAGTTTACATTCCTGTTTGACAGTCTGTATACAGAATTTGAAGAAAAAATAGGTTCAAGTGGAGGCATTTTGAGATAAATGGTAACAAGGAGAGTTTAGCAGAGAGAAGGGCGATCATAACACATGGAATTGGCTTTGACAGCACTAAGGCTTTGAGCAATCTTTTCATGCCTCTATCACCACTCTATCTCATTGGGCTCTGAGAAGGTGCATATTTGGCAATAGGGCTGAACGACCCAGATTATGAATGGACCTATTCTTTCTTCCAGCTATTTCACATGACCAATTCAGGATAGATTCCACCTAGAGTCATCTTAAAAACCAGTTAAATGTAGTTACAATGTTGAGTTCAGATAAGGTTTATTTGAGTCTAAGATAAACAGTGACATGAGATGCTGAACTGTTTCATTATTAATTTTTAAAAATATCAGTATTTTGTTGGCTATTTAGGTTGTTTTTTTTAACTCAAACCTGCCAAAGTAGATGTCGGACAATTCTGATTTCTCTTTAAGAAGTTTAGTTAATTAGAGCAGCTTTAAACATATATTTTGGCTTTCTTGAAGTGAGCGGTTATTTTATATTAGGAGTGTAGGCTATGACATCCTGATGTAAACAGCCTCAGCATCTTATACACTATTAGCCGTCCTTGTGTATATTTAAAAATTTCCAAATCCAGGATGTGACATAACAGGAAAAGGTTGAAAGCTCAAAAGGATAAAATAGAGCACCTTTGCTGTACTCTGTTCAGCCTTCCTGTTATCGCCTGAAAGTGTTGCGCTCTCTCTCTCAGCCTAAATAAACTGCAAACATACCTTGACTTATCACTGAAAATAGTTTTCTTTTAAACAGCTTTTTACATCTTTGTGCTTCCACAGACTTTATTTTAACGACACAGAGTTAATGAAAACGCACTAACTTTGAATCCTGAACCATACGCACTGAACAGTGTTGTCAGCTTTATGGTGCATTCACTGATCGGTAAAGCCTTTAAATTTTTCAGTTGGTGACCGGCTCGTCGTACCAAAAGCGCAACCAATTCCAGGGCAACTATTGCTCAGTATGAAAAGTAGTCATCCTGCCACATGTCCAGCCAAGTTAGTGTAGCTGGGCGAATGACACTCTAGTGTAAAAGCCCTTTGAGTGGTCAGCATGGCTAGAAAAGTGCTATATAAATTTCGTCAATTTACTATGCTAGTCACCAGTCAATTTCTCATAACATCACTATGAAGAACTGCATTGAACCTGAGACAAAAAGAAGTATATTATATATCATTTTTACTTCTACAGGAATAAGTAGTAATCATGTCCTGCTAATAAAAAGCAGCTTCCTGATCAAGAGCATTTAGGTTTGTATTAATACAAAGACAAGTAAGGAAGACATCAGAAAACCGCTTATTTACCCAATGAAAAGCAGAGAAAGGCTAAGAGTAGCTTGGCTTTTTGGAAAAAATGACCTGTTTGAATGCTTGAGTTAGATCCTGGCTTAAGAAGTTGGTTTAGCCCATTTGATGTAGATCTTGTAGTAGTATTTACGAAATTTTGTTTTTTTCAGGTATCAAATAGGAGGTAAGGTCAGTCAGGCAGTATGTTGTATCATAAAACTGAAAAAGGATGTGGTTGTTTTAGCATGACAAAGTTTTAGGCAAATCATGACAAAAAATATGACCCACTTTCACCCAAAAAAAAAAAAACCGTCGCTGGGACCTCAGATTTTATTTTCCTTCGTTTCCTCAACGCTTAGCATCTCTTACCTTTTTATTACCTCAGCCCTGCATGGAGTGCTCCTATTGTCAGGCATACTGTGCATTGATGCAGTCCTTTCACTGTCATGCTTCCATATACACACACACAGCATTTGATGCACACTCCATGGCTTACAATACCCCACACTGTTCCTTTCACACTTAGTCGAACAAGCTCAGTCTGAGAGTAATGCTTCCTGACTGCTCGACACTAAATATGTTTCAGGAGAGGGCAAAATCGCTGCACATGTTCCTACACAAATGCTTATTTTTTTCCAGGGGGATGACAAGTACTACTTTGCCTACTCAATGGTGACTCTTTGACAGGTGTCACTGGGGACAAAACAGCAAGACCTGAAACGCATCTGCACCACATGCACTTATCCACTGTGTGACAGTCTCGGGGAAAAAAATACATCAGTCCTCTTTAAGCTTAGCTAACGTTTGTTAGATTTTTGATGGAAAACAACAAGCTTGACAGGCTACAGGTAGAAGAGATTTCTTTTTCGGCATCGCTGGTTCAAACATCTCCTTAAAATATGTCTGCTAGACTTGATTCCTCAGTCATGGAACAATGCATCATGGATGCAGCAGAGGCACACACAGCCCAAATGAACAGTTATATGAAAACGTTTTTGCAATCGATCAGTGCCTGAGGCAGAACTCTCATTCATGATTGTCCTCCCAGCAGCAGAGTTTCAGGAGGCAGGCTGCAACCCAAGAATAACCATGAAAGACAACCAATATCCTCAGGTGTAAATGCTCTCAACTGCTAAACATTGCCCACCTGTTTGCCAACTGTTTGAATTTAGTTAACACTTTGACATTATCTCCCTGCTTGGGCTCAAACACTGGATTAAAGAATAGACTTCACAATTATAGTGATAGTAGAAAATGCAGTGCATTATGCAAGAGCAGAGTGCTGCTGCATTGTTTTATAACAGTGGAACAGCTAATACAGGGTCTTGTAAACGTACTTATAATCCCTGAACTTCAGTGTGTTTCCTTGGGATTTTATGTGATAGACCAACTATTATTATTATATTTAGGACGTGTGCTGACCTTTTGGCCAGGGCACCGCTGTAAAAGGGTGAGGGGTGATGGCCGGGCAGTGTGCCACTGTTTTCTCAATAAGGGACTTATTTTATCAAGATAAAATCTGAAAACATTTAATATTTCCATATGGACTCTTTCACAAATATTTATTGAGTAGTCCTATAATTTACTGAAGTAGTAATTCTCTATAGAGGCTACCAGTGTTGTCAAATATACACACTGGAAAAAGGCTCTTGATATTGGCCCTGACCAGCAGCCTGAGACCATGACCACAGGGTGTGCAGGATCCATGGAGAGCACAGATGGGGCCTGTGGCTCAGGCCTGAGTTTCACAGGCCTCAGCCAGGACAGAAAGTAATCAATCAGTCCAAGGCTGTCTGGTGCCTAGGGGCGTCAGTCACTGATCCTGTAAGACTGATTAGGCCTCTATGAGAGGCCAGGCCCCCCGACAGCATGGACATCAGTGCCCGGCTTGCTCCACTGAGGCTTGATCCGAACCTGTCAGAGCCAAGGCAGTGACCTGCTTCCATTTGGATTCTGTGGAGGCAGCTATGTAGATCAAAGATCTCTGTGTAGAGCAAAAGTGTTGTGGCGAAAGCACTTTTTAAACTTTGATCTTTTACAGCGGGATAAGAAAAAAGAATTTTAGACATAAATCATGTATCTCCACATACCCTGTTTATTGACTATGCCATAAACCTGTAGCTTTAATCACTAGGTACAGTCTAAAGCCTAAGATGAAGAACTTAATTATATCATCCAGCTGTCTGATGAGCAGCTGAGGTCAGAGATGGCATCAGTCAAACAAGCAGCTGGAATCAGCAACAACCAAGACAAGCTGCATGATTGACAGGTGAATGAGCAGACAGAGAGATAGTTAGACAAATGGAAGCTAAGATATAGTTTGACAGACAGATGGGAGCGTAAATGGATGGTTTGGCAGCATGATAAAGTAAATAGGCTGATGGATCACCAAACAAATGCAGGAGGAGGAAGGAAGAAAATAAAAACAGAGAAGAAGAGAAAAGAATGCTTGCCTGCAGACAACAAAAGATAGGAAGGCAGATAGCCTGATAAACACAGATGGATTGTGTTGATACACAGGGAGGTGGGGCAAGATCGATAGATTCTTTTATTCTATTTGCTTGGCAAACTGGAGATTTGATGTGGCTGCTATCAAGCCGATCTGTTTCCGGCGACGCCAGCCGTGACTGTTACAGATGGCGAGATAGCAACACATCTCAATCTTTGGCTAGCCTCGCTGACGTCTATCTTGGCTGTCGTGGCAGCATCAGTTTCAGGAATGTCATCGCTTCTGTGTTATAAAAAAAAAAAAAAAATCAAATCAGGATCTATAGAGGATTAGGTAGTTTGAGTTGGTGAGTGAATCAAAAAAATAAAGAAGTCAGAGCTTGAAGAAAAGAGAACAAAAGGATTCCTCTGCTTGGTTTTGAGCAAAACAAAATGGACGCCCTGGCAACCCAATGCCTCATTACTGTTGCTTACGTTTATCATGTCAAAGAGAAGACAAGGGTGTCCAAAGTTTACAGGCAAGGGCTCTCCTAGTTAGAAAGGTGGCTTCTGTGTGCGGCTGCTTGAGGGACATGGGGGTGCACTGCAACAGCATTGATGAGTGATTCCGGGGCTTCTAATAGACAGGAAAGGCCTAGAAAGCATGCCCTTTAGAGGTGCTGCATCTCTCACTGTCTGACAGCTTACAGGGTCTAGGTTTCACAATGACACCTTCACAGCACGACACACAAAAACAGATGCTCACAGGTGCAGAAAAGTCTCTGAAACACAAATAAGTTTGGCAGCTCAGACACACAATTACACAGGCGTGCACCTGTGCACATACTAATGCATCTGTGATGCTAAGACAGCATCAAGTGGAATCTCAGCATCATGGTGACAGCATTAAAACGTATAAAACAAACCAGGCTAGGAAAAGAATGGGCCTCTGGATACAAACATCTGTTTGTGCAATGTGCTGGTAGGAGTGCAACTCACTGTAAACAAAACCAGAGATAAAGTCTCAGATCCAGATACTGTATGGTGCTAGTTCTTTCAGAACCAAGCTGAAGGTGAAGCTGTTGGTCACTTTGACCAAGAAGGAAGTCGATGATTACGAGAGACAAGACATTGATTCATTTTAGCATCTAAACATGTCAGAACTGTGTTCTCTTGAAAAAAGTTTTCCTGTTTGGTGAAATTATTGATCTTAAATATCTGATTTTCACTACATTAATTAAGCAGAATTGATTTGTAAAACAGTTACAGAGCATATTAAGAACCCTGAATACATTTGGGCAATTTTTTTATTTATTTTATTTGCCTCACACTTGTCATCTTAAGGCACTTTTATGTTTCATACCCAGCTATAAAGAATCTATATTAAAGTTCATTTCAATCCAAACATAAAGTCCAACTCAGAGGCCTTGGAAAACTATTTATACCCTTTTACTTTTTCCCACATTACAACTACAACCTTTATATATTTTATTTGGATTTTATGTCACAGACCAACACAGAGCAGTCCAAAAATTTGAATGGAAAGTGGCATATTTAGAGTGTAATTTAAATACACATTTAAGCTGACACCCCTGAATAAAGTCCAGTGCAGCCATTTAAGTTCAGAAGTCATTGAATTAGTGAATAGAGTACACCTGTGTGTAATTTATGCTCAGTATAAATACAACTCTTGTGTGAAGGCCTCAGAGGTTTAAGGACCACAGAACACCACAGACAGGTGAGGGATAATATCAGAAGTTTAAATACATGTTAGGTTTGCCATGTAGGGACATCTCTAAGAAGGTCTCAGGTTAGGTGAAACTAAAATTTTACTTTTTTGCTACATACAAAAGGCTATAGGAGGTAGGAAATTAACCACACAGCACCTTGAACACAATAACCACGTTGAAACATGGCGGTGGGAGCATTGTGCTATTGCAATGCTTTTCTTCACTAGGAACAAGAAAGCTGGTCAGAGTTGATGGGAAGATAGATGGAAGTAAAGTAGGGACAGGGCAATGCTGCTTGAGGCTGCAAAAGAGCAGGACAGTGACCCTAAACATACAGCCAGAGCTAAATGGAATGGTTTAGATCAGTGGCGTCCTAAGTCAGTCTTTAAGGCCCCCTAGCTCAACACATCTCAATTAACTGAATGCTTCATCACCATGCCTCTTCATGACATGATGACATGCTGAGGAAGTGATATGGCCATTTGATTCACGGCCATCTAACACATGCAGCGCAACCAACTCTTCACTTCAGCACTAGAGCTGGACACCCCTGGTTTAGATCAAAGCATACTCAAGTATGAGAATGGCCCAGTCCAAGTCCAGGCACTGTCGCTCTACATCCAATCTGACTGAGGTTGAGGTATCTTGCTAAGAAGAATTGACAAATATATGGCAAAGCTGGTAGAGACACATCATAAAGGATTTGCAGCTGTACTTGCAGCAAAAAGTGACTCTATGAAGTTCTTATTCGTTTAAGATTTTAACCTTTTTAAAAAGCTCCAGCTTTTTCTAAACTGGATCCGAAACAAAGGACAAGGAGCAACTGTAGAGCAGGAACATACTGTTAGCAAATTGTAATATTATTACCTCATGTATTTCCCTGATGAATGCAGCGACACATTACATAATCAGCTTAGCTTGTTTTTTCTCCACATTTAGTTGAACAGCTCAGACAGATTACCCCAAACTTTTTTGTCCTTGATTGTTTTGCACACAAACATGAAAAAAGCAGCTGGTCTGACAGCTGCTGAGCTTTCCAGCAACAACCCAAACTACCATCCAATCTTAGGATTCTCCAGCGCTCCCACCAATGATGCCTAACCCAACTTAATAAAACATGGTGTTGAGTGTTATTTATTTATTATTCCTCCTTTTGATGTGTCCCAGCACACACAGTGAGAGTTAGTGATGGAGATCACAGAAGTCTTTGCCATGCTCTTTCCTCCCCGCAATCACCGTTGGACCCATTTGGCCAAGTGAAGATGCTCCCTTCTGTTCACATGGGGGATGCAGGCTGGTGTGCTTCCAGAAACACTTTTCACTTTCTCTTTTAATCTAAATCATTCATAGCGAGAGATACTCCCTCAAGTACACAAAACACCACAACCCCTCCTGCGATGAGGTACACTTTGCTACCTACATGTTCTTGCTTGTGCATCGCCTGCATCGATGTCAGTGCGAGTTTTTGTGTGAAAACCCCAAAGTACATGCGGCAGATGGAAAACATATAGATTTATTTACAAATAATGCAACGTCTTTGGAGCTATCAAACTAATTATTTTATATTTTTTTAGCTTGTCTTTTTTATTTACTTAAAATGTATTTATCTCCATCAAGAATGTAAACGATTTGAGTCAGGACTGATTAGCGAAGTTGCAGTTAGGTCTACCTCCCTCAGATAGTTTCTCCACAGCCTACATTACAATAGACAAAGATGTATATACACTATATAAACTGCATTGCAAAAGGCACACCCCCTCGACAATTTTTACATTTCACCACCAAACTTCCATTGATTTTTAGTTTAGGTTTTGCCACGGATTCTTATTTAGAATAATGTCTGGACTTTGACAAGGCCATTCTCACTAAACACAAAGCCCTGTGTTTAGTACCATCCATCTTCCCCTTCACTCCGACAACCTAATTGGTCCCTGCTGTAAAAAAGCATCTCCACAGCATGATGCTGCTACCACCATTTTCATGGTGAGACGCAGCATTAATCTTCTGCCACACAGCATTTTGCAAGTTGGCCAGAAAGTTCCAACTTGGCCTCTCTTGTAAGATTGTAGCAACACTGTAACTAGACTTTCTATTTGCCACAACCTTGAATTCAGTTGAAACATTTTCCCATCTGAAACAAAATGAATATGGTCCACACCATATACTCGCATACCAGACATCTTGCCGACAATGGATTCTGCATAGATGAAAAATTCATCCATCCCCTTCAATTATTTATCAAGGAGGAAGATATTTCTGCAGGGATGCCCTCTGGAGATGCGATGCTCACATGCCAGGCCGCCTGCCGCCACTTTACCCACAAGGTTTTCAATAAAACAAGCAAACAACACAATTCCAACACCTATAAATAAGTGATTGTTCTTGAATAAAGTGCTGTACACAAACCCCCTCGCTGAGGCCACTCATCACACTTTAATGGGAACCCTGCGCCGGTCAAAGTTATGCCTCTCCACTCTTCCCTCGCTCCTTCGTTTAGTCTTTACCTATGAGCAAAGTAAGGGACAAAACACTTTGGAGGTAGCTGAAATCGCAAAAGCCAAGATGCATTCACATCTTCTCTTTACCATCACCTGCTGGTTAAGGTACAGCACCATCCCTGTTTCATGATTTATTAACCTATCAACATGTGTTGCCCCTTCTTCTCTTTTCATTGTTGCTCACACAAACACAAACTCTGAGTTACTTTCTTCGTAATCTCTTTCTGGAGACAGGTTGTTCACAGCAGTTTCAATGTTCATTGGTGGCTCGCCAGATGCTTGGGCGTCTGTCAACATGCTGCTATTGTTAGTTAGTTTTTGATGAGATTTACATGGCAGGAAAGCCATCAAATAACATATACCACTGAGAATATGAGAGGGGGATCACACCTAATCCGTGCACCTGCATCTTGGCAGTGCAAAGTCTCTGTTCAAGCCAGACCAACGTATGCGCACAAAACACAAACAGATACATGGAACCACCCACACACACAATCAGGAGTGTAGACTTACACAGCGGCTTGAGTCTGATTCAGGTTTAGGTTTTCCTGGGGCTCAAAGGATCATGATTACCACACTTGTTCAAAAACTCAACACACACATAGGACACAGCTTAAATAAGAATGTTGATCATTTAAGTCATTAGTTTTTCTTTTACAACCTTCTGGTAAAACATGACTAAATACTTCCAAGGATTTATGCAGTTTATTTTCATCTTGTAAACAGACACTATCCATTATATTTAAGTTATTTAAGTACTAATACACAGTGCCTTGCCAAAGTATTTCCTTTTTCAACTTACAACCAATTTTATTTGGATTCCATGTGACGGACAAACACAATGTAGTACACAATTGTGAAGTGGAAGAAAAAGCTTTTAAAATGTTATTATAAATAAAAATCTGAAAAGCATAGTGTGCGTTGTATGAGATGTCTCGTGAGATGTCCCTTTCCAGTTTGCCATAGGTCATAGGTCATATAACATTACTTAAAACATTGACGTTTGGGGATTTAATGTGACAACGTGAAGAAGTTTAGGGGTATTAGTAGCTTTACAAAAAACTGCATTTTACTTTAAAAGTTTCACTCTGGAAATGGGTGCTCTGAGTTAACTTTACAAGGTGTAGCTTCTGGAGCCTGTACTTTCTGGGATTATGTGGCCTATTACACATTTTCTCCTCTAACAGAGTAATGGGTGTGCAGACACACAAACTGTGGACATCAGACCTGTGCTGATTAAAAAAAGAACTGGGTCACGAGTGTCCTGGCTGGTGGCAGTGTCTGCTCTGGCTCAATAAGCCCCACAGTTACCCAGAATCCCTTGGCATCAATGTCAGAGCCAGGGCCTAAGGCAACACACCTGTGTCCACACTTCTTCTCTGGGATCAATTAGCATTAAAGTTTCAGAGCTGCTCTCCCGCAGTGTGGACATAGTGTACACTGGAGGGGTACAGCCTGAGAACAGCGGCAGAAACAGACTGAGCCATGAAGTAAGAAATAGATTTGTAGACACACACAACAGAACAACTGACATGGAAAGAAAAACTCCAGTTTTTAACCTAGCTACACCTCTCTGGGTTTTGATCCTTGATTTTTGAGTTTTGTTGTACAACTCATTGCTTCACATTTGATCACCTGCAAAAAATGCATTTTGGACTGAAATGGGCAAAATCCAAAGTACTTAAATATATTCTTCTTAAGTCAAACATTTAGGACAGATTGTTCACATCTCATGTTGACAGTGTTTGTTCAGGTCATCGTTTTTTTTTTTTTTTTTTTTTTTGGATATACCAGGAACTATTTAACTAGCTTGCTAGTACAAAAACCTAAAGTTGACTTTCCAATAGTATGTACTATACAGCTATTACAGTTTATTTCATAAAGGAGTTGTTTCATCAGTCCACAGAGAGTTGCAATGGTTGCTCAGTGACATTTTGTGTATAAATACCAATCTATTTAGAACAGCCTTAGTGTTTATACAAAGTTTCTGTAGAAACATGATCTGTGATTCAGACGACCTTATTCCATCTGATTGGAAAGTATCTGTTTAAAGTATTATCTTGCCATCTAACTTTAACTAGATTTTAGCAAGCTGATTGGACAGCTTGCAGCATCTGTCCCTAGAAGATGAATCCAACTGGAACTGGAAACTGGTCACCAGCCTGACCAACATAAACTTGGCAGCAAAGTCTTTGACAGCAGCTCGATGGCCATCATAAGCCAATCTCCAGTTCAATTAGGTCAGAACACCTGGTTTAGCAGAAAGAAAAAATATGGAAAAACTACATTATATGCAGAATTTAATCATAATATATTTTTTCAATTTTGCTTTTAAAAAGACTTAATTATTAAATATGCATTTTGGATCAGGTCTTAATAAGCTAATCTGAGCACTCTTTGCCCTCCTGTTAAACTAACACTCAAACACCAGATCACAAAACTAACTAGAAAAATCACAAGAAACACATGAACACCAGATACTAAAATTAAGCTTCCAAGTCTCCATAAATTTATAATGGCACAAAATTCATTCATAATAGGAACCCTTAATATTATCACTTTAGATGCACCAATTAGAGACTTGTAACCAATTTCTGATGTCTGGTTTTTGTAAAGCTCTGACTTGCCAATACCAATTTTAGCATCAACAGCATTCAAAATATTTCTGTGGGCACCTTCATTATTGATATTAGAAGCAAAGTCTCACCGAACTTAGAGTTGACATTTTAAACCATTTCTATCATCTTTTATTAGCAATTAGCACTATTAGCACTGTTAGCATAACGATGAACATCAGACCCAGTGTGTTTTCCCAGAAAAATGTAGATTCTTACCTTAACTACTTATCCAAAAAGGCTACCAACATTTAAAAATCTGTTCAACAACCAACAGAAAGCCAAACTGATAAAATTACATGAAGGGTCCCCAAGGTGGGCATGAATTGACATCCTGGAGGAGATGGCTCCTTTTTTGTAAAAGTCTAACGTACTAGCGCTTTGTTGTAGCAGCCTAAATGAACCACCAATATGCCTCCATAGAAAATAGTTTTGCTTTATTAACTTCTTACATCTGCGTTTTTCTTCTGACTCCACCTACTCTTTAGAATCAAAGAGTGTTGTGATGAGCGCAACTTGGTCTAGCTTACGTATGTATGGTGTGATTGCTGATCATAAAAACATTGGATTTTTGAGCTTCCAACCAAATGGTCAGTAGTTGCGTTCAGACAGCTGAAAATCAGCCGACTCCTGTCACTTGCAAATTTCTTGGTTCATCTCCAAATATCACTTCCATGGCTTATTATCCTAAAACTGACAAGCAGTTTTTTGTTTGGTTTAGAAAGCAAAAAACATATTCTTTATAACCAGTGTTGTCAAATAGTTGGATGGGTCATGACCTCTAGAATCCACATTTGCCCTGAAGTTGAATATGAAAGCAGCACAAGTAATCAAGTCAACACTAGAGACATTACTTGAGATGTACACAAAGACATGCAAGATCGGAAAGGTGGGAAGGCGAGAGGGGCTCAAAGTTGTGCTGCAGCTGCATTTCAATTCCAACAGAGGACTTTGGTATTTGATCCGCTTTCTGTCATCCACTGTTCAAAGTAAATGTACTGTAGCAAGCTGAAGGGTTTCTGCTGCTTTGACTGAAGAAAGTTTCACCCTTGTTAGTGCCAACACTTACGTGACTGTTAAAGGAACACTAAAGAGTCCCCCCACAGGGCCCTCTTTCTCCGCATCTACCTTGGTATATGTCCATTATGCTGAAAGTGCCTTTTTTCTTCCAACTTAGTCTAAACAACTTTAAAAACAAACACCAGAGCATTAAAGGATGTTTTTTAATCTAGCTGATTGCAAAGTACTGTAAAACAAAACAGGGTATTAGTGAGATGTTATGGAGCAGAAAAAGAAATTTGTGAAGTGCAGTTTCTCAGCCCCTTGGGGCTTCTGGGCAGTCTCGGCCTTAGGATGTGCATAATGAATGTCAGTGTGCCATTAAAATGAGTCACAAGCACAATGTGTTAAGGTCACGCACTTGCTAGATTGCAGCAATAAATTCTAGTCCAGAACTTACTTTCTTGCTGTTGTAGTTGCTTGAACTTTTTTCGTTCAAATTTCTAAGATTTGAGTAACTTGGAACATGTGGTGGTTCAGCAAACATGTGGTCATTATGTATATAGTGTGTCCAACAAGACTCAATGTAACACCTGCCATGTACCCAGCATATAGCAATGAGCTTAATTACAGTGTTGGTAATCTCGCTTTTACTTTGCTGAGTTTCTGTTTGGGTGTCATTTATGTGAAAAATAGAGCTTGTTCAACAATAGAGTAAAGAATTAAGTGGGACAAAATATTATGGGGCCTGGTTTGCAACAATACAAGATTCCAACAGTATTTATTATGAGGAAACTAAGAATCCCCATTTCATCTTTTCACAAAGAGTTAAGATTTCACAAATCTCAAGCTGTGCTTTAAAGAATCTCCAATCAATGTAAAGCAAGACAGTCCAAGTTTGGCTCGTCCATATATTCTCAATCAATAATGGTCCCATTCAAACTATACTATAAAGTGAATTGTTTGCGTCATGTCAAGTAGCATAGATGTTTCACAAAATGGAAAAATATGCTCAAAACAATCTCTTTTCAGTGTAAAATTATCTAGTTCGGATTTAGATTTTAGATTTTAAACAAGAGTGGATGAAATGCAATTACGGTTTATTAAAAAGCTGTGAAATAGTGCTTCGTCACTGATGAAAAGGTGTAGAGCAAATGCCAACTACAGTTTCATGGCTAGCCAGTGGTAAGCCATTTACAGTATTTTCATAACGCTAAAAAACAGTGGCAGTTTTCTACTAGGCAGCAACTATGATTTAACCACTTCAACACTAAATTTGCAAATTTGCCTCAATCTGCTTCCAGTCTTCATGCTGTCAGGGTGCCGTAAATTTTCTCACTAATCCGGTTGATGCATATTGCATATTTTCTAATTAACAAACTAAGTGTCCTAATCTAATTTGGCCAGCTAAGCCAAATGCTTTATTGCAGTGAACAATCGTTATTTAACATCTGCTTGAAAGCAAAACCAAAAAATATTTTTTTTTTTATAAAAAGTTTCTGTATCATCCATTCTGACACATCACAGTATTTAATACAGCTTAATACTGTAAAATGATACATGAATGTGTGAGCTTTAGTGACTGCGATTGGGTGAATGTGGCTCTAGTGTAAAAGCGCTTTGAGTGGTCTGTATGACTGGAAAAGCGCAATATAAGTTCAGTCCATTTACCATTTACCATTTAACCTGGTGGTGTTTACACTTTGCCCACTGGATGGCGATAAAGAGCCTCCAATATAACCCTTTGAATGTGTCTAATATACATCAACAGGCATCTTGGCTGCATTAAGAGTGGAAGCAAGCAGTTTAAGGTGATTTTGCAACAACAGTCTAAAGGATTTCACTCTGACAACAAATCATACGGTATTGTAAAATTACGACATCATTTACACTCCTGATGAACCCTGATTTTTTTACCAGGCTCCTTTTACACCAACCAACAAACCTATGGGCTCTTTCTAATGATATTAGTTGATCACTTAAGAAATTGGATCCATCATGATGACAACATGGACTATAAACAGCCTTTGTTTGTTATAGCTGTTTTTAAGACTTTATTTACTTCTCAGGTTACTGTCAACTCAAAATTACAATTTGAAGCAACACCATATGGCAGTAAATTGATACCTTACTGCTGCTCAGTAAAAGGTGCAACGTTATTGAACAAGTAGAAATGTCCAGCATGGCCAGATGGTTTAATCATCAACCTAAACTGCCCTGTGCATATAAAAAACAGGTTAAAAATATTCAATAAACTTTCAAAATCATCACAAGAAATTCTAGTAAGATGACATTAATTAGTAGTTTGTAGTTATTACTTTATATAGTTCTGTTTTCTTATGCCTATCCGTTGGATTATTCGGATTAAATTCATGTTAACCCCTTAGAATAGATTAGAGTAAAACTTTATTCATCCCCAAGGGGAAATTTTATTGTTCAAGTAGCTCAATTTAAAAATACATAAAAATAACAACCCAGTCTTTCAGTAATCCACAATACTATTTAACAGGCAGCGCAAACAAAACCTCTTAAAAGTTTGAAAAATAGATCCTAAAATTACATTGATATTAATCTTCATATGTATGTGCATGTGTATTAAGAACGAGGGTATTTGTGTGTATGATAGCATGTATGGCCAAAATCAACATGAGGAGTTAAATGGTCTTATTGCTGCAACCACTCTTCTGACACTCCAGGAGGCTATCGAGAGGGTGTCTGCCGTTGTTCAAAATGCCATTCAGTTTGTTCACTTTACCTCTCTCTACCACAGATTTTATAGCCTCCTGCCCTGCAGTGAGCTGGTCTTTTTAACCAGCTTTTCTAGCCGCTTGGAGTTCTTGTCTGTCTCCCTGTCTCCTTGGCTGCCTCCTCAACACACTGGCTTATACATTGTGAAAGAACATGGTCAACAACCCTACACACAGATCAAACGACCTCAATGTCTGCAGGAACAACCTGCAGATGGCCTTAGTGTTAGGGCACCAGTCCAGTTTGTTATCCAGGAGGACCCCCAGGTATTTATAGGTGTGTACCACCTCAATGCCACCCACCTGGACTGAGATTGGCTAATGTTGTGCCCTTTTTCTCCCTAAATCAAAGACCATCTCTCTGGTTTTGGCTATGTTCAGGTCAAGACAACATTTCTTGCACCAGTCTCTGAAAGAACTTACAATGTTCCTGTTTTCATGCTCCTCTTCTGACACAAGCCACAATGCCAGTATCATCAGGGGTTTTGTATCGGACAGAACTCAGTGTTGTATTGAAAGTCTGCTGTGTATAGTATAAACAGAAACCACACTAAAACCTCTCCTCTGTGGGGCACCAGTGCGGATCCAGTCTTTACTATCAGGATGTCCACAAAATGCAGTTAAAAGCCTTCAGCTGATTCAAAATGCTGCAGCAAGAGTTCTGATGAAAATTAAAAAGAGAGATCATATTTCTCCTATTTTAGCTTCCCTTCATTGGCTCCCTGTTAAATCCAGAATAGAATTTAAAATTCTCCTCCTCAAATATAAAGCCCTTAATGATTTAGCTCCATCATACATCAGAGAGCTGATTGTTCCATATGTTCCTAACAGAGCACTTCGTTCTCAGACTGCAGGTTTACTGGTGGTTCCTAGAGTCTCTAGAAGTAGAATGGGAGGCAGATCCTTTAGTTATCAGGCTCCTCTCCTGTGGAACCAGCTCCCAGTTTTAGTCCATGATGCGGACACCCTGTCCACTTTTAAGGCTAGGCTTAAAACTTTCCTTTTTGATAAAGCTTATAGTTAGAGTGGCTTAGGTTATCCTGAGATATCTTCCTTATTTTACCTCCGTCTTCTTCTCCCCTTGTTGGATGGAGTAAGGGGGAGTCAGGTTTAGCCTAAACCGGCTCAGTTATGGTTGAGGTGCAAACACACCCTCCATTTCTGCTACCTGTATGACCCCCTCTCTTTTCCAATGGTTATGGTCAATCTGACAGAGAGAGGTATCCCAATCGTTGTGGTTTTAGTATAACAGTGGCCATCAGTTGGCTCTAGATGGACAAACTTTTCTACTTTTAAGGGCTAGGTTTAAAAACTTTCCTTTTTGATAAAGCTTATAGTTAGAGTGAACTTAGTTTATCCTGAGCTATCTCTGTAGTTATGCTGCTATAGGCTTAGGCGGCTGGAGGGGGACCTAATGACCAGTTTCCCCCTCTTCGCTACTTTCTCACACTATTCTTCAATTTTGCATTATTTGCTGTTATTTTCAGCTTTTAACTTTGTTCTCTCTCTTTTCTCTTCCTAGAAGCTACACCTGGCCTGACTCTGTGTCTACCTGTGACACCTTTCTGGAGAGGGGATCCTCCAAGCTTCTGCTGGCAACAACTTAATGCTCACCCTCTACATATGATCCACATGACCCTGTCTTTCAGTGTTTAACCCTTTCTCTCTCCTAGACATAGCTACTGACTAAGCTTGTACTGTAACTAACTCTATGTGCTCTCTTCAGACTCTAAACTTGAAAACTGGCTCAGAGTTTATCTGTTCCTTCTTTCTAGGTGAAACGACTAAAGGAGCTACATCCATTAACATTTACTTTTCCTTCCCATAGATAGTACTCCTGGATCAGTGCTTCTTTGTTCTCTTTGTGTCTCTGCTCTGTTCTCTCAAACTCCCAGTGGGTCGTGGCAGATGGCCGCTCACACTGAGCCTGGTTCTGCTGGAGGTTTCTTCCTGTTAAAAGGGAGTTTTTCCTCTCCACTGTCGCTACATGCATGCTCAGTATGAAGGATTGCTGCAAAGTCAAGGCCAGTGACTGTCCACTGTCTCTACATGCTCATCCGGCAGGAGTGAATGCTGCAAGTCACTGACTGGATGCAATCTGCTGGGTTTCCTTAGATAGAAAAACTTTTTATCCAATTTGAATAAATAACAGAATCTGACTGCACTGTTCATTGATTAATTGGAATGTATGTACCTGACTTTTGTGAAATACCTTGAGACGACATGTGTTGTGAATTGGCGCTATATAAATAAACTGAATTGAATTGAATCCTGACAGTCCCGGAGACTAAGCTCCCCAGCCTGACATACTGAGGCCGCTCTGTCAGGTAGTCTGTTAACCAGGAGGTCACGGAATGATCTAATCCCATCACGTCCAACCTGTCTCTCAGAATGAGGGGCTGGATCGTATTATTATTCCTGAAAAGTCAAAGAAGCGGACTCTAACCCGGCATACCAGGTCCTCAAGTTGGTTGTAAACTTGATGCAGCATATGAAGTACTGCATCCTCCACCCCAATACGCTCCTGATAACCAAAGGTTTGTTTTTATTGTCCAAACCCCATAAATCCATTTGAAAATAAGCCTCAGAATTAACTGGATTTCCGCAACTTGCAAAAACAACTGCTCTCCAATGAGACCATCTTGGTCAACACTCAGTTATTTACCCACATCTTCCAAGATCAGCATGTAGTGATGCACATGATCTGAATGAGCCCCTATCAGCCACACTCTGCCATCATTGCCCATCCTTCCACCTAAGCGAAGAATTACAGAGCTCATCCTCAGCCGTCAGTCAACAAGTAAGCGTTGGTGTTTGTTTTGAAAAGACTCAGCAATCCTGGGGCGTTCACCTCAGGGGGGTTTCCCACCAAAGTGTGTCACTTTACAAATAACATGGATGTGTTTGACTGTATTCTCATCAGTGTGTGTGTGTGTCCTGCCACAGAGGAAAAGGAGCACTGAGGGCAGCTGTACCTGTGCTGCCTTGTGGTTGTCTCTTGACAGTGCCCTTCACATCACAGCATGGGCCTGGATATGGGATCTGACAGAAGTGACCTCCATGCCACATCAACCTTACAAGACACACAAATAGACCAGCACACAGCACAGACGGGTCTGCACACCCACCTGATCACATGCTGCATCCATCAAGATTTAGGGCATGTGCCATTAATTCCAAATCAAAAAGCATTTTGACTTGCATGACAGAAGATATGTCTTAAAATATATATTTTAAAAAAGTTGCTGATTCTTTCATTTGCGAGGTGTGCAGCCACAAACTGCACACTATGCTACCCCCTCTGGGCTAGTTAGCCACCCAGCCCCCCTGTCAGACAGCCATCAATAAGGATTCCTGCAGAGCGTCTGCTAGACAGCATGGGTAAACAAAGAAGGGATGGAAAAAAAAGAGCCTGAATCAAAGGCAGAGTGGAGACCCTGTTATTCTCTGTGAGCAGGAAATCATTTACTGGCAAACTGTGACTCATTTCAAAGCATTTTGCGTGTGTGTGTGTGTGTGTGTCATGTATGTAGTGATAAGTAGTTCAGGACTTGAATTTGGTGTTAAAACTATTACTTATATTTAAACTGTAAAGAAGTGTGTTCTCTACAATTCCTGCTTCTTCGTGAAATTTTGACCTAATCAAAATTTAGAGCACGTGTCAGACACAAGGCTATAATTGATTGGAGTCAGTGGCAGCACAATTCAGTGTGATTGATAGAGAGCTGAGGAAATGTTGACTTGTTTTTTTTACTCTCTCCACTTCAAGTTTATAAACAATATCCACTTACTGACCACTTTATTAGATACACCAATTCAATTTCTTGTTTATGCAAATAGTGAATCAGCCAATCACGTAGCAGCAGTTCAGTGTGCTGAAGACAACTTGCTGCAGTTCAAACTCTTCATCATATTGGGGAAGAAAGGGAATTTATTAGACTCAATAGACATTGATGGTGGCCTGGTTGTTGGTAGGGATGTTCAAGCACAACCATTCCTCTGGTTTACAATGAATGGTCCAACAAACGGCACATGTCCAGTGAGCAATAGCTGTGTGGATAAAAATAACAGAAATAACAGAAAGGCAACATTAACTCAAACACTCACTATAGCCAGAATATGCAGAACACCATCCATGAGCACACAACACGTCAAACCCTGAAGCATATGGGCTACAGCAGTAGAACATCTCACCAGATGCTGCTCCTGTCAGTTAAGAACCTTAAACAGAGGCTACAATTTGTCCTGCCACATCAAGTTTGGGCAATACCAGATTGGAACAACGATGTCTGGCCCAATGAGTCTCGATTTCAGCTACGGCATTCAGATGATAGGGTCAGAATTAGGTGTAAATAACACAAAAGCTATCAACCATCCTAGCTTGCATCAATTCATACTGGTGGTGGTGGTGTAATGGTGTGGGAGAGCTTTTGTCACCTGGGACCACGTTACTCTCTTTATGACCACAGTTTACCCATCTTCTGAACTTGCTGCCAACAGGATAATGCACCATGTCACAAAGCTTAAATAATCTCAAACTGGTTTCTTCTACTCAGATGGCATCCACAGTCTCCAGATCTCAATCCAGTAGAACACATTTGGGATGGGGTGGAACGAGAGATTGTCTTTATGGATGTGCAGTCATCAAATCTGTAGCAACAGCGTGATGCTATGGTGTCAATATAAACCATAAGCTCTGACAAATTTATCCAACTCGCGGTTGAAACTATGCCACAAAGATTTAAGGCAGTTCTGAAGGCAGAACAATTTCCAGCCTGGTACTAACAAGGTGTACCTAATAAAGTGGCCGTTCCCACCACTGCCACCTTGTTTACAGATTAGTTTTATCTCAATACCTATAAACACGCCATCATCGCACTCTCTTTCTGCAGTGACATATGTTACTAGCCTCCCCAAGGCCTAATTGAAATTAAGTTAGATGACCTTTGTGGGTGCCTATAGGGATCAGATTGTTCCACCAGGCCCCTTCTATATTTCATTTGCTCAAACCTCATAAATCAGCCTGTTGAACTTGGCCAGGATGATGTTCCCGACCTTTCTTATGACATTTTCAAATGGCCACATCCTCTACCTAGGATCATGGCACCATGAAAGCCATCCAACCATACTACATGAAGATGAGAATGAGTCCACTGCATTGAGAGCGCTGGAAACGAAATATAGCAAAGCTACTGGAATATAGCATTGATTGTCACAAGTGGTGTTTTGTGTGCACAGTTTCATTAAACGCGTTTGTCTCAGATATTTTGATTGTCTTTGAAAAGCTTTTGACTTTGACAAAAGACAAATAAATTGTTGACAGGTGATTTTTTTAAGAAATGTTTCAGTGAGTAAACAAGGCATTGTCATTGAAGGGAGGTAGTTTTTGGTGTTCCTTACACTGATGAAGCTTATCCATGTATTCTATTCAACGGCACCAGCATGGTGTGTTTCTTTTTATTCTGCTGGAAGCTGGACTGTAATATGCATAGTCTATTGAAGAAGTGCTGTGTATTTGTGTGTTCTGCTGGTAGAGACCTAAAGGTCCACTTGTGACAAGCCTAGAGGGAATAGGAACATCTGGTGGACCGGCTGCTCCTCTGGTTAACATGCTCCTCCTTGGTGGCACACCCAGGTAACCATGTGCGCGCAGTAAGGTGCAATTTTATGCACAGTTTACACAAAGTTAATGTATTACACTGATTGCACATACATAAGTGCATCTCCAATTTCTAAATCAATTAAAAGTATATGTATTTCAGTAAATCAATTAAAAAAGTGAAACTCATTCAATTTTAATACTTGAAGTGTTTATATCTGTAATATTTGTCTTATGGCTAAATCAGTTTTTTTCCCTTAGAAAATGTGAATATGACATAAGATAAATTTAAATTAAGCATGTTATGATCCAAGCAATCATGGAAAAGACCACTGGCTTGACAGTCCAACAGACAGTAATTGACACCTTCCACAAGAAGGGCAAGCCACAAAAAAGGTCATTGCTTAAGACATTTCCTATTCAGAGTGCTGCGTGCAAGTATATTACTGGAAAGTTAAGTGGATGGAAAAGTGTGGTATACCACAATTTGGGGAGCCTCGTCATCTGCTGGTGTTTCTCTGTATTTTATCAAGTCCAACATCACCGATGCCATGCACCAGGACAGTTTGAAGCAGTTCACACTTTGTTCTGTTGACAAGCTTTATGGAGACACTGATTTCATTTTTCAGTGAGATTTGGCACCTGTACACAGTGGCAAATACCAGTACTTGGTTCAAACACTATGGTATCATTGTGTTACATTGACCAGCAATCATACCTGATC
Organism: Crenichthys baileyi; assembly: GCA_036173005.1. NCBI lineage: Eukaryota > Metazoa > Chordata > Actinopteri > Cyprinodontiformes > Goodeidae > Crenichthys > Crenichthys baileyi. The sequence continues at coordinate 418,805 of JAHHUM010001223.1, read as the reverse complement.
AAAACCCCACAGGGAATCTGTGCTGCACTGTCAAGAGGAAGAGACAACAGAGTTAACACTGCAGACAGACTGAAGGTAGCAGTTAATATAACATGGGCTTTCTAAACACCTCAGCAAAGCTACAGGCACTTTTATTACCAAGATGCATTGATGCAATCATTCAAACACAGTCCTGACCAAGTATTGATGTCATATTCTGTATAGTACATGGACTTTTAAATTGGCTCATATTTCTGCGATAACCATCCCTACCATATTTTTCCTTCCATTTGACTTTCTACTCATATGCTTGAATATAGTAGTCTGTGAACAGCCACATTCTTTAGCAATGACCTTTTGTGGCTCACTCTCCTTGTGTAGAGTATCAGTAACTGTATTCCAGACAACTGTCAAGTCAGCAGTCTTCCTATGACTGTAGGCCGTAACATGGTAAGCCTTTGAATGGTCTTATCTACGGTAATTCCAATTATCAAAATAAACAGAAATAAACACCTAAAATGTATTACTCTTTTTGAAATAAGCCTATGGAATAGATGAGCTTCACTTTTTGAATTGAATACTTCACATTTTTTATATTCTATTTTATTGAGATGCATCTGCAAACAGTTTTCGTTGTTAGATTAAATGGCTACATACATTTTACAGTAAATTCACATTTAAATAATGGTTCTTCATTGCAACAGATTTTAAACCATAATGGCAGTATAAATAGAAGGCCTATCATTCCCGCAACGATACTGAAGAGCAACTATGTCCAATTTGCACCAGATGCTCCTCAGAGCCGAATTAAGCCTGCATTATCGCTTGTGCAAAATGTCATGTTATTGGCAAGGTGAAGCCTCTCTGCTCCAGCCCCTGCTCTTCTTGTTGCTATGCCTGGATATGCGCTGGCTCGTTTCCATGTTCACCCTGTAATCGACTAAATACAGAGCTGTGCCATATTTTATCTTCCTCAGACCATCATTTATAGCCATATGTGCCGTTTCTAAGTCTGTCTGCACACCTCTGCTCTCATAGATGCCAGTTAAGTTTCTCTACATCTGTTAACTTAGTAACATTATAGGCAGAGGTCATGTTTCCGCCTGGTGCAGGGTTTTGTAACAAATGGTAATGGGAAGAATGGGTTACTAGTCCCCCATGAAAGGTTCAGTCACTTGATAGAAGTGGCAGAAGTCTGACTAGAATGATTGCTTACTGCCCCCAGGGCTGGCATTTGGTGCCCTAGGCAAAATACTGCACTAATAACTCCTCACTCCCTCCCTCCTTCTCCATCTGCCAAACATTGTGGAGTCGGTGCCCCTAAATATACACCCTAAAATTTTCATTTGTGGGTTTCAGGAGTGTCTTGACACCTTGCCCTAAACCCACTGATTGGTGAGTGTTTTGTGTTTTATTTTCTGGCCTCTACTGTCATTCTGAGGATTTTCTGCCCTCTCAGTAATAGTAAGAGTAGATGGTCTCACACATACAAAGCTCCAATCCTCAGGTTTTTACAGACTGCGGCAGGGTCTTGCTGCAGAAATACACTTTCCGAGCTGCCCTGCCAAACCTGAGCAACACTGAGCTGGTCTCCTGCCAGGGCCTCAGCATCCCTCCTTCACCAATCTATGTAATGGACGTGCTAATGATGGTAAAGCAGCCTGTACCTCAGAGAACAGTAATTTAAACACAGCTAACACTATTTCCACTGCAGTTACTCGATGGCACTGCTATATGCTCCTGATATCAGTCTCTGCAGATACTGGTGGTTTTTCCTGTGTCAACATGACAGAGGTAGATCATAATTAAACAGAAAGCATACATGAACACATCCACTAGATTCCACTAAATCTGGACAGAAAATTCCTCTCTCGACTTATTATAAATGTTTGCTTTCTCAGCTGCTCCTCACTGCTGAAAAAGTGAGGGTATTGATTTTCCTTTTCAGAAAAAATAAGACTGAAGAAAGCAACATAAATAAAAGCAAGGAAACAAAACAATGTCATGGAGAAAGAGGAGAAGAGTTGAAGGTACCGAGGAAGATGCTGCAAAACATGAAAAGGCTTTTTCAGGTATTGGTGAACAGTACTGACTGAAAGACTGAACAAGGAGTTATATTTACACCCATCACCCTCACCAAATGTGTGGAGTGACGAACCTGTTGGATATGCATTGATTTCCCAAATATTGACCAAAAAAACTACCATCTAAGTACCATGAGCTGTGGCCTCCTGCAGATCACATCACAAACACCCAATTTCCAAACTGATGAATCACACCTGGCGACTTGTGTGTTTATCCACCTGCCATCATTCATTTCCATCTGGGAATGGTTGGTTTCTGGGTATGTAAAGTTATCCAATCTGGGATTTATTGAGAAAATATATACATTTTTTTTCTTTATGAGTCTGTTATATTAAACGGGGGTGTGATGCTACAAGCTAACAAGATTTCAACATTGTTAGGAAGGCTAAAAATGTATTTTTGTTTGTCTATATATAAGGTGGTTTCAATGGTAAAAAAAGCTATGAAAATGCACCTTTTTTGTCTTTCTGGTCAGAGCAGAACTGTAAGGTCCAGGTTTGACCTCTATAAACATTTTAAATTTTAAACAAATGACAAATATTTACACGATTTAATATTGCAAGATCTTGTGTCATGAGATCTCGTAACACCAATGGTAAAAACCAATGTCGTCTTTGTTGCCACATCAATTAGTTAACAGGTTCCATGAAAGAGTCTATACGCATAATGTTCAGCATGCTTAAACGCTAATGTTTCAACATTTTTCCCTGGTTTTATGGACACAATATTCACTTGATGCCTAATGTATACAAGAGAGGATTTTGTAACCACTTACGCTTAAATTTATAGTTTAAAGGAAAAGGAGTTATGACAAAGTGAAACAAATGTGAGAAAATCCATAAAAACAGATCTAAATGTTATAGTTTGTGCCGCAAAAAGTGACAGTGAGCCTCTGTTATTGTTTTATTAATCTTCAGATAGTCAGTTCGCACTGAGACATCACACACTTTTTACAAATAAATTTTTTTTACATGAAAGAGGGAAGTAAATGTAGCAGAACACTTTTTTTGTAAAATATCCATATTAGTACAGACAAGGCCTTATTTTGGTTTAATCACTCTGCTTAGAAATAAACCCTGCTCTTCATCATTTCTGTAATAGCTGTTGCTTTACAATCTGGACCAACATATTGCAACACTGTGTTAATATCAACAGGCTTTTAGCACAATATTTTGACCATTACACATTTATTTAATTTATTAGTTTTGGTATTCAGTATATTATTGAATTCGAATTTTTTTCTTTGTACCAAATGTCTGATATTGTTGCACTCCAAGGTCCAATTGTGCATAAACACAAAAAGCAAACAGAGATGAATACAGTAGGGCCTTGAGGGAAAAGGGTTTAAAATAAAAGTCACATTCAAGTGTATAAGTTGCTTTCCATTTTGTTAAACTTGTCTGGAAATTCAGCCGTTTCATGTTGCCCTCATCAACAACCTATTCATTGAAGTCTTTGTCGGCAGCACTGAGGCCAATGCTGCTACCAAGCTGTATTATGTTCTCTGACAAGTAGCCGTGGTGTAACATTAGGCCCAATCATGACCTCCGAGATGTCCTGATCCAGAAAAGTTAAAAGAAGTTGGTGGAGAAAATTGAATTACACAGTTTGAAAATAATCACCTCAATCAGACATGTCCTCCTCTATGAAGAAATGTCTTTCTTCCTTATCACTTCTTAATCAAATCATGTTTACTTAAGCCCAGATTGAGTCTTTTTAATCAAATACAAAGGGACCCTACACATTTTTATGTCAACATCACACACGTTTCCAGAAGAACAGAGGTGTGGTTAGACAGACAGATGTGTGGATTATGGATGAATGGATAGACAGGGTAGATGGATGTATGGATGGAGGGATAAATTGCTGGCGGACTTCATGTAGAGACCACAGACCAACAATCAAAATGATGAATGAAAAGAAACGGATGGCTGGACGGAAAGACTGACACAATTTTGAGAAAATAGAAATAAAGTATATGAATATTATGAATACTCCATTTTCTATTTCCATACTTGTCTAAACCTGGAAAATACTTGAAACAAATTCCAGCCTTTTTTAATTATTCATCACTGCATAGGACCCCTGAACACTGCAAACAATCTTTACTGGTAAGATGGGTGCAATCAGTGCTGAGGTAAATCCAAAGTTGTTCAAGTAGCTTCCTCTAATTTGATTGGGATATATTTTGACATAAAATCAACATTTAATGAGGAGAAGCGAGGGGAGAAATTAGCCATTACCCTGCAGAGCAGGCATAAAATGTTCATAAATGACAAAGATGTTGGCACTGACTGTTTTGAAAGTTCAGAGCTTGGGGAACACTGCGATGCTCAGACACTCACTTCACTTCATCTGGGGAGGGAGGGAGGAACAAAAGGCAAGAGGGGAGGACGAGAGACTGCTATGATGTGCAGGAGAAAGAGAGACGGTGAGCGACAGGGCGAGAGAGTTTAAAAGGCATGGTGTCTGCTGCTCTGTGGGATGGACTGAGGGAGCTAGGGAGATATGCGACAGCAGAGCGTAGCAAGTGCGGCAGAACAAACCGGTGGTGACTCATGGGCTCCTTCATTCACCGCTGTGATCAGATCCAGCAGGACAGCCCACCATATGGGATGGCACAACTTATTCATCCAATAACTTGGACTACACACAGGAACAGAAGAGGAAAGGAATGGTGTGTGTCGACGTGTGTGTGTGTGCATGTGGAGGAGAGCTTCTCTGAATATGACAGTAAATAACAGAAGTAGTAAGGAGAAGAAATGCAAGAACAAAGGATGTAATTAATCTGCCATGCACTCAGCGTTAATAAAAAAGAGGAGGAAACGTATTAGGAACAAAGAACTGTTAAATGAAACTTATCCTGAAGTGATTATGTTGTAATGGGATTTCTTAAAACTGATAGTCTGCAGATTGGAAGTATACCATGCTTTGTGGCTTCTCAAAGACAAAAGCATTCACAAATATTAATAAAATAACATAGTTTAGTTGTATTTTACGTGATAGACCAACACATAGCAATGCATAATTGTGATGTGGAATGAAAATGATACAAAGTGTTTTACAAATTAAATCCTCTGCAACCAATTGCTCTCAGTAGCCACCTAGTTAGTAAATAGAATCCATTTGTATGTGAATCTCAGTGTAAATCCAGCTGTTCTGGGAAGAGCATTAGAGAACAAGCAGCATCCTGAAGACCAAGGAACACAGCGGATTCTTGATCTTTTTAACCAACCCAACCTAGTTAGTAAATAGAATCCATTTGTATGTGAATCTCAGTGTAAATCCAGCTGTTCTGGGAAGAGCATTAGAGAACAAGCAGCATCCTGAAGACCAAGGAACACAGCGGATTCTTGATCTTTTTAACCAACCCAAAAAAAAACCTTATTCTGCAGTTTTTGACAAATCACGACTACAGTTAATGGGGGATTTCTATTAGCTCATGTATGTTTATATTCTGATTTATTTTATCCCTTCAGGAAAAAAAATAAACCCTCCACCTATCATCCAGATGGCACACTGTAGGAATCAAGTACAATTAAAAAAATGTATTAATAAATTATTCCTAGCATATGACATTGTGACAATAACTCCTGTCTTTTCTAGACCTCTGTTAAAAGCAGATTAAAGCTAAGCTCTGAGAGGTGAGGGGCCTGGCAAATTGAGCCCCCAGCACACCAAGCACAGGAATAGAAACAGACATAATCTAACCAAAGCCAGATATTTTTGAGAAGAAAAGAATGTTTCTACCCAGCTGGCAAGAAGCATCATAAACCCTTTTATAAGGTACCTAAACTAGACTGCGCTTCAGAGAAAGCAGAACCAATTTGCTTAACTTCGCTACATGCAGGAGCCCGGTGATAAAAGCGTCTGTCCTATGCCGAGGCTGGCAAAGATATTGTTATCCACTTTATTCCTGTGCCACCTTGCCAGCTTACACAAGACAGATAGCAATCGTTTTGGGGTAATTTAGGGATTAGACCGGAGGTGTGTTGTAATCACAACCTTTTGTTGGAAGCTAGACAGTATTTAAGCATATAGCATAGCATGAGCAGCCAAGTTGTGTCTTCTGTCTCTTGTCCAAAAAAAGAAATCTTCCAGCCAGCAGCCAGATTAAGAATTAGTTTTTTTATAGTAGCAGCATGAAAGTGAATATGAATGTTTTGAGGTGAAGGATTACTTGAATATATGTTTGGAGCTGTTTTTTTTTTAAACTAAACCAAACTGTCTGCACCAGTTTAAACATTTTTTATACACCGCTCAAAAATTAAAGGATCACTTTTTAACCAGGATATAATATCAAGTGAGTTAAACTTGAGGAATATTGATCTGGTCGGTTAAGTAGCAGAGGGGGTTGTTAATCAGTGTCAGTTGTTTTGGTGTTAAGGAAATTAACAACAGGTCCATTAAAAAGGCAACAATGAGACAACCCCCAAAACAGGAATGGTTTTGCAGGTGAAGGCCCCAGACATATTTTTCCTCCTCATATTGTTTCCCTGCTTTTCAGTAGTTTTGCATTTGACCAGGGTCAGGGTCACTACTGGCAGCATGAGGCGCTGCCTGAGCCCTACAGAGGTTGTACTCCAACTCTTCCAGGATGGCACTTAAATACGTGCCATTGGCCGAATGTTTGCTGAGTCCACCAGCACAGTGTCAAGAGCATGGAGGACATTCCAGAAGACAGGCAGTTACATTAGGAGAGCTGGACAGGGCATTTGAAGGTCCTTAATCCACCAGCAGAACCAATATCTGCTCCTTTATGAAACGTAGAACAGGGTGAGTACTGCCAGAGCCCTACAAAGTGACTTTAGGCAGGCCACTGGCATGAATGTCTCTGATCAAACTTACTAGAGGGAGTCGGGCCCTAAGGCCACCCCTCGTTAGGTCTAGTTATAGTTGTAGCCAATGTCCCTTTTGCTTGCACTTTTCCTTGTATCACTTTTTCCTTCCACTAAACTTTCCATTAATATGCCTGGATATAGCACTTTTTGTGGTTTATCTTCCTTGTGGAGGTTGTAAGGAACTCTCTGTTGGACAGTGGTTGTGTAGGTCGTAACATGGCCATAATGTTCGTTATATAATAACGCATATTTATTGGTCGTATGTAATATATGTTTTGTAAGAAACAACATTTTGGACTGTCATTAGCTCTAAGTCTTAATCATCATGATTAACACAAATACTTTTAATTTAGTGTAATTAGGCTTTACTTTTTTTAATTAAAATTCTAAAATAATTCACTTTTCTGTTTCTCATTTATTGAGATGCACCTCTATTTCACTACCTGTTAGCCTCTGTGATGCACCCCAAGCTGTAACCTAGTTTTTAACAATGAAACATGGTTATTTCTAATACTCAAAACTGAAGTCTTCAGATGAGTCGCACAAAAAAGGCAGTAGCTAAGGTAAAGGAACACACTACACCTCCCCAGAGGTTAACCGCAGTATTATCACTCCGACAATCAGTCTTATTCGCAGACAATCCTCCTGGCTTTTTGTTCCTTTGCCCTCTGCCACAAGCTCCCTTCTGTTCACATATCCCACACTTCAAATGATCTACTTTTACCTTTTTGTGCCCACATTACAGACAGTTTAAGGGTAATTCAGCGTGGCAGGTACAACACTGCACATCAAAAAGCGAGCTGTCTTGATGTCTGAATGCAATGACATGTTGTATCTTGTCATTATTCTCTGCTGTAGGAACTGAGTGAAATACATCAAGGTAGCCTTTAAAGCATCTACTAAAGACGTGTTGTATCTTTATATTAAATTAGGTCCATAAATACAGCATTTGGACACTGAATTTTAATTTTAGATATGCACTAAAATATATTCAGCTTCCAATAATAAGATGAATACGGGCTTAAAGCATACAGTGTCCTCTTTAATTTGTAGGTATTCATCTAAAATGGATGAAAGTGCTCAAGATTTGCAGCTCTTAAATATATTTGAAGCCTATTTTGCCTGGGACTTGTAAGTAATTGGGCACTTGATTTAAAGCTGATTTATAAAAACATGTTGGAGATTTTTTATTCCTCCTTCATCAAACAAGAATCTCTGGAGTTGATTTTTGTATTCTTTATAGAGGAGATCTCATGAAGCCACAGCTTGTGGTGAAAGGAGCTCTCGATGCCTGTGAGACAGTGCTTAAGGTGCGAAAACATCACATATCCATCAGAGAGCAAATACTGGAAGTTCTCCACAAAGTGCAAACCATTTAAGAATATCCAAATTATGAAGGTCAGATCAAATTTATTGGACCAGGGCTGGAAAACCATTCTTTAAATCTGCATAAACCAAGTTCAACCTGTAGCTGAGTGCCAGGAAGAAAAATAAATATGGAGAGGGCTTGGAATGGCTCATAGTCCAAAGCACAGCCAACGTCATCTGGAAGACATGGAGCCAGTGTGATCGCATGGCCATGCATGGCTTCCAGTGGCTTTAGGCTACTGGTGTCTATTGGTGTGACAGAAGACAGACACAGAAGTAAATTCTGATCCATCTGGTCAGATTCAGCCGAATGTATCAGAGCTGATCAGTGGTGTTTCACAACACAGATGGACAAACTCCTCAAACATACAAAAGAAACTCATTTTGCAATACCCGATTCAGTTACCCAATGTCACCTTGGGGAGCTTTCAAAATGCGTTCATGTGTTGCAATTAAACTCTAAAGAGAGGGCTTTAGAGTAAACGGGAACACAGTGTACATTTCAACATGGCACATTTCATGGCATATGTTGCCGAGTGACACAGTGCCTTTATTTTCTATTCGAGCCCTCAGTGCTTCTGAAGCTGTGACACTCAACTCCTCTGCAAATGGAAAAAGCTGTCCCCAAAACAGCAAGTTCAGTCCAAAAAAGTAACATAGCAGGATCAGTTAATGTAAAAACCGATCACCCTAATCCAAAAGCATCTAAAATGTCTGGTCAGAGCCGAGCATATTATAATCACTACATTTCTGATCTATAAATACATCAACCAACAATATGTTGATGCACTTTTAAAATAATAACATTCAGATTATTTTTTGTGGACCTGTACATACATTGGGATAATCTTGTAAATCTCACAATTTTCTGTTGCATTTAAAACTATTATCTCTATCTAAGAAACTAGAGCCCATGTTTCTTTTCTCTTTTTGTGTGTCATAGTCCATACTAAAAAAACAAACTGAACAGGTTAACATTGGATTCAGCACATCAGAGAAAAATTAGGACTGACTAGGGAAACTGATCGATGCATCTTTGGTTATACATGTTATTCCCCCATGGTCTGCTCCTAAAATGCAACTAAAATCTATATGAATTTCTTAATATCATGGTGTCATGATATGGCAAGCTCATAAAGATACGTTGAAACATACTTTTATGAGCATTTACGGGAATGTTAATGAAAAAGCCGTGGAACTACAGAATAGATGAGCATAATTTAATATAGTCTGTTTGGATAGCTTTACTGAAAAAAACGCCTAACGTTGAATTGACCATATCCTCATATCCCAGATAACATTTGTCTTGCTCCTCTTCTCTTCTGCTGCCTCCGTATTCTTTTCTCAAAACTAAGGTCATAAAAGTTCACAAACCTAAACTAAAGCGACCTGCATTAAATAAAATAGATCAAAACATCAGGACATAGATTGTCATAACTGTGGTGATGTTTATAGATTTCAGGTTTCTGGGAGTCATTAAATCTAAACATTTAATAGTCCCCCCCTTCCTGATTTTACTAAACAATCTGTAAATAATAGATTGTGTATAGAAATGCTTTATCACTATGTATGCTGGGGTAGATTCTCAGGTATCCAGGATAGGACAATCTTAAGTGTTTAAGTGGAAGACGTCGTCTTCTCGTTTCTTGAAAAACATAAGTGAAAAAACAAAAAAAAACAAGAGAAGAGGTCAGGAAATAAGAATTCCAGTTGCCTTTAAGTAAGCACTTAGAATCCCTAATAATGTTTTGATTCTTTGTGCTGACTTACAGACGTAAGCATTAAGTCATATCATCCCACTCACTATTAAATATTTGTAGAACAACAATAGGAAGGTGAAAATTAGAGTAATCATTGTGTTCAGAGCTCCATCTGAAGGCAAACTAAATGTTTACAGTTCCTAAATCTGACTTCTGCCTGAAGGCTTTCACTCCCTTGCCCTATCTGGGGCAGTTATTTTTGATGAGAGCTGACAGTAGTAAAAGACCGTCTGCATAAATGCTCACATTCTGACTCTAGATAATACACGTTGCCATTCTAAGCCAATAATGGTGCCTATAATAAAATCAGTGGAGCAGAAAAGAGGCACTCTTTCATTTCCTTATATGTGGCCATGTGTTTGGTACATCCCATTATTCATCAGGTCCTGGCTGCTGATAACTGTTCTATTTGCATCTGAATAAAGAATGCCTTACAACCTCTATGAAAAACCTCCACCCTCATGCAAATTAAGTGACCTAAAAAAGTAGGTACTTACGTATCTGTAAGCAACTACGACCTTCTACCACCTTAAGAGACGAAAGAAAGTATCTGAAATCTGGATGTGGGGTGGTCACATCAAAGAAGGTGTTGTTTTAAAATACTGTTTTACTCCTAAACTCAGGTGGTTTTTCACAGGATGTTTATACAGCATCTTGTGGTGCCCTTTTCCTCTTGACATGTCCTACTTTGATTAACAAAAGACAGGAAAAACATATGCAGTAGAAAAGGTGTGGCCTTGCTTTTCAGAGAATGGCTGACTCACTCTAGTCAGATGCACTGCAGTTCAAAGGTACAACACTTCGTAATTTAAAATCTCTGCTGCCAGTCAGGTGCATACTGTGTGATATTTGTGATCAATCATGGCTGCAGAAAAAGATTGCCCTAGCTGAAAATAATAAAAAAGATGCTATCCATAAAGTGGCGATCTTTTGAGGGATGAACTCCTTAGAGGAAAGTCTGGCTGTGGCAGACAGACTGTTCAAAATCTCAGTCGACGGACAGATTAATGAGCTGTGCCTTCACATACAGTACAGTAAACCCAAGATAGATCTGGGTGCAGTCTTCGGCTGTTTCTGCAGCACTGTAAAGGCATATGGTTAATCACATGTAGTGTTCCTTGCAAAACTATTTATACCCTAAAGCTTTTACACATTTTGTCATGCTACAACAATGTCTTTTATTTGGGTTTCATGTGAAACACCAATAAATATTAGCACATATTTAAGACGGTGAATGAAAATAACACAGTTTTATGTATTTGCATTCAGACACCTTTACTTTAGAGTAGCAGCCAAGAGGCCCATTGTAATTATGCAGGAGCTGCAGAGATCCATATATCAGGTAGGAAAATTTATTGACGAGACAACTGTCCACAAATCTGGCCTTTCTTGAAAGAGCAGCAGGAAGAAAGCCATTGTTGAGAGAAACCTGTTTGCAGTGTGACCGGTCTCATCTAACACAAGGCAAATGAGACCAAAATCAAAACTCTCACTGCGCATTACCCTTAACACACCATGAGAGGGTAGTTAACCCTAAAGATGCAGCCAGAGATGCAAAGAAATGATCAAGATCAAAGCACATCAATGTGTTTAAAATGGCCTAGTTAAAGTCCAGACCTAAATTCAATTTGAGGCAAGACTTGAAAATTGCTGCTCACAGATTAACTCATATTGCACTTACAGACTACTTGTTATGGTCTATCACATACAATCAAAATATATTAAAGTTAGTGTTTGTAATGTAACAAAATGTGAAAAAGCTCAGGATGTATGTGTACTTATGCAAGGCAATGTAAACTTCACTGTATAAAAGAATATTTTCTACATATATAGACTGAAAATCGTACACACTATAGGAAAAAAAAATATGTTACACATGTAAACAACCAAACAACTCTACAAGCCAGAGGGCAAATGGATCAAAAAGAGGGTGTGGGGTTCCATTGTGCACCCTGATTTCAGGTCTTGGCCATTAAATAAGCTGGCACTGCAGATGTGAGCTGCACTGACAATGATGTATGGGAGAAATACAATCCAGCACCGTTATGAATTGGTTGGCTCCGGTGTGGACAATGCTTGCTAAAACGCACAGGCATAAATGTTAAAAAAAAAGTCCTCGGACACACACTCACACAATCATGACGCAGGGCTACAGCCAATAATATCATCTTCTTTTTCCAGACAAATTCAATTTTTATCCAAGACATATGTAAGCTGATTAAAACAGCCTACAAAGACTGGAGAAATATGTCACATCCTCCAGGGCTGGACACAATATTGAGTGCTGCCTTGGCAATGCCTCGTCTTTCCTTCTCTGTCCTTCCTGTATGTCTCCTCTCTTCTGACCTCTCTGCATCACCTGATGGCATCACACATCTATTTCAGCCTTCTCTTCATCTTTTCCTTTCTTCACTATGTGACTTTCCTTCCATACGTCCTCGGAAAGGCAAACACATTATTTATGATAGGCTATGAAAAGCCTTTTGTAAGTTCGTTTACATGTTCCCTTTACTATCTTTACTTAATGATTGAAACTGTGCATTAGTAATGTTCCCATGATGAAAAGCTGGCAGAGGTTTTGCTCTCGTGTACAGCTGAGTTGCCCAAATCTTTATTGTGAGCTGGGTTTGTATCTCCAAATGTAAAGCAGCTGCCACACCATCTATCTTGCCACAAATGTTGGTGTATATATGGTGAACATGTTTTATGAGGGGCTAATGAGTGTAAAATGAAGAGCATTTTATTAAACATTATTTGTATAGTGTGGATGCACTGGGATGAAAGGTATGACTTGACAGTGTTCATGACAACTTGCCACCTCATATGCTGCTCATACTCTGCAACTTCTTTAGGAAAAGACAATTTGGTTCCCAGGTCTTCTCTAATGTAGTGTTGCTCTGTTTGTTTTTGCTGAAAACCTGCCGAATGAAGGGAATTAATTTCTTCTTCCTACTTTTTTTCCTTGCTGGTCAGGTCACATTAGGGATGATACCGCCCCAAACAAGGAGCTGTTATAAATTAATGATATTGTCAAGGCAGCTTGAACCAAAAGTGCAGTGTGAATGTGATTCAAACCAAGGGAAGGTGTGAAATCTTTCGGCATTTCCCGCCCAACTGAACCAAAACCCTCAGACTATCCTGGTGTGAGAATGTCATTAAGGATTTCCTGACTATATAGGGATAAATGTTCAATGTCCTAAATGCACTAAATAAGGGTCATCGAGTGGTCAAATAATTATTAGCTCAATTTGTAGGAAGATACGGCCAGAAATCCTGCCTTGTCTGTCGCTATAAGCATTCTGCATGATGAGATAAGTGAATTTTCATCAGAGCAGACAGAGTGTCTGCATAGTGTCGTATGAGATTAATGTTATTATATTATTGCTGCTACATGTAGTAGCATTTGCAGATATATGGAGTATATTTGAACATGTTTAAAAAATGTGTGGTAGCCTGCTCTAGCTGGAGACCAAACTTTTTATGCTTCAGTATCAGATGTGTAGAAAGGCAATTCTGGAGAGTCATTTTAGGCAGCCCTCATTGTACCCCAATAAAACACGAGGCAGGTACAAAATAGTGTAATGGGGTGTAAGAAAATTGGTATAAACAAACACACCAGTTTGCAAGATTTCTATTAAATTTAAATAAAAAAAATGATATTTCTATATTAGTGAAATATAAAGCATGAAATATTGTTTACCACAGAACATCAAGTCTGAATGAAACAAAATGTTCTAGAAATGTGCCACACTACTTAAAATGTGTTTGAATAAGACACATTCAAGTTTTGTAATAGAAAGAAGTGAAACAGCAGCTGTTTCCAACTTTGCGTTTGTGGCTTGGGTGGAACCTTGCCATTTAAAAGTGTGTCTCACACACACACACACACACACACACACACTAGGCACACAACACTGTCTGTTTAGCCACTGCAGTAATGTCATATCATCAGAAGATGTGTGAATAACACATATGAATTATGAATGGAGAGAGGTTAATTATGGATAAAAGGAGGGCAGAAATAATGCCACAGACATTTCCCTGAAACACATGGTTGGATAAATGGCTATAGACCCAATGCACATTTGTTGGCAAGCATCAAGTCTGGGAGAGACTACTTATTTGGCTAGTTGGTGCTGAGATATGTTGGTCCTTGTTGGGTGTGGATCTATTCAGCATTATCCCTCTGTAAGTACTTGCTTTAAATCAGCACATTGTATGCATATGCTAACTCAAGTTGACAGAGAAAACTGTTCTATTATTGACAATAAAGCTACAAATATTAGATGAAAAGCAATTATACTTAGCACTCACCCTTATAGGGTGTTGTGGGAAGTGATGGTGAAGGCAGATTAAAGTAACTCACAAGAATATAATTTGGCAATGATGTCCACTTCTGTCAAAATATTCTTTTAATCATGTGTAAGGTGTTTATTATTTTTGTCTAGGAATTAATTAACACCCTAATGTGGGATAGATTTCATGTATTTTTTAAAATAAAGATAAAAAAGCATCCCTTAAAACTAATCAATCAGCTGCTATTTTCTGTGCTAATGATTCTTTGGTAAGAGAGTTGCACCTGCAGCTCTGAAAGATTGCAGCAGGCTGTCATCCATGAACAAAAGCAGTGGCCTTTTACAAAGAAGGTCAGAGATTTGTTGCGATAGCATGAAACCAGGATATTCAGACTGGGTTGGTGGCATGACTTAAAGAGATGCAAAAGGATCAGAGTGGAACTAATATGGGGCGTGCAAATGGCTGGATGAGAAAAAGGACAAGACTATTGGGGGAAAATGATGTTCCAGATGCAACTAGAGACATGGTTTAGGAGCTTGTGACCTCTGGGGGATTTGTAAAGGTATTGAGGGATTAGTAAAATGGCTTTACTGCTTTTGATTTTCCATTTTGTATACTTACCCTTTGCAATGTGTGGTCATAATTGATGTTTTACTAAAAACAGCACATTTCCTCTTAAGTGTTCACAATCAATCTACCTTTATATATTATTTGTAAAACTACATACAAACCTCTAACATTTTACACATATTTACCAGCTTTTAAAAAGACCATTTCAAAGCCCTGGCTGGACTAGGATTTCACTCAAACAGCCTCTTGTCTTGAAAATATCAATATTGTTATGAGTGTCATACTAAAAGGAATGCTGTCTGAATTTCAGTCAATGTGTCAAATAATTTTTCAAATGAATGAAATGTTTCTAATTTAGAAATTCAGGAAAAACTGTAATGATCATAATTTCCCTTTAAATAGATTATGTGTTAAACTCTGCATATGGAATTGAGTTGTTCATTCAACAGAATGATTACATGTCAGAAACCTTTAATGTGAAAACCGCTTCAGATTACAGCTAGTTGCTATGATAGATTGCTTACATCCTGGTGTTCTCTCCTGCTTAACAAATTATTAGTTGGCTAGCATGATGTAGCCACACGTTTCCCCAAGTCTGTTTCTCAGTGTCACTCAGTGACTTTTTTCAAGACCTTTTTTGCTCTATTCATCTTAAATTAGGTTTCGCAGTGATCTAACCTGAGAAACCATCCAGACACAAAGTTTAGCCCAGACAAACCACTTCCTCTTGCCAAACAGTGATCTTGGTTTTAAACAGTGTTTGTTTTGGGATTTTACTCATGATCCAAGCTGGGAGACAGGCATCGGAACCGGTGACCCAGGCCGGTTTATTGTGAGGTGACAAATCAAGATCCGGGCCACAGTAAGGTGATCTTCTCCTTTTAAATCCGTTTTCTGGTTTTCTCCCCTTCATATTAACATCATCTATGGGAACTCGTGAAACTCTTCCTTTAAACCCCTGAGAAATACATAAAATCTTGATTGAAGTTAAACCCTAATTCACCTTAGGCAATATTTTGAATGTAAAATTTTTACAGCCAATCACCATCCGTCCCTTTTTAGCAGTGGTAGTTGTCTGTATATTTAGCGCTAACATTTTAATTTCTTTTTGCTTATTTAATTATTAATATAATCCTTTGTTTATGTGTAATTAAATCTGAAGAAATACAAAATCTCCTTGTTTCTTTAAATGTGAGTGAGACGTTGAATTAGATAGGTAGAAAATGTATCCAGTTAAATGTAGCATATCAAATGCTACAAGTAAAATCAGCTCAATGTCAGCCTGGAAATTATTCTTACTTCATAATTTCTTTGATATGTGAACAGCATAGTTACTAGCTCAAATTATATATGGGTCTTAGCAATATATGTAACTGTTTTTCACCTCTGTTGTTTTACACATGAATCTGTAGGTCCAGATGTTTCTAATACTGCAGTTATTTCCTGTGGAAACTTTATTGTGCCCGAGAAGTTATGACACAAAAATCGAAGAGCAAAATACTTATTCATCGGGTGTCTGCAATCAAGTGTCTGCACTTTCCTCTGACTGGCAGCTGGAGCATGAGCACACTTCCAGCAGCAAAAAATTACTAATAAGACGAAAAAAGGTTAATATTTCTATTCGGTTCAAGGTTTAAGAACATGAAATGAGAGAAGACAGAAAAAAAATCACTTTGCTCTAGCATGGTATGGGTCAAAAGACGCAAAGCGGTAAGGCATAGGCCTTGTATGATATCTCCTTGTTGAAATCTCAGGCACTAAGGGCCTTGGGACATCCACCCGGCTCTACTAAAACATTCAAAGCTTTGCCTCCAAAGAGCAAAACTTTTGTTCTTTCACAAAGGGTCTGACCAGAGGTTCTACCATAGAAGGGAGCCCCATATAAAATCAGATTATTTCCACTGAAATCCCCCTTTCTCCACCTGCCAGTTAACTATGTCACTGCCTTTGTGTCCTCTCTGATAAAGCTCTCCAGTGTGGCATAATGGAGGCTGGATGTGCATTATTGCTTTTACTGCCATTTATTCAACAAGGAGAGTGGCACAACCCACCCCCCCCCCTCGCTCCTTCCTTTTTTCTTGTATTTTTTTTTTTCTTTTAGGAGAAATCTGGGCCACATGCCCAGAGGAACGCAAAGTGCTTTAATTCATTCGCACCTTTTCTCTCTGGCTGCCATCTCCAAGGCCTCTCTTTATACCCAGAAGTGATTTGCTCAGGCTGGACCATCAAAGCAATTATGGCAGCGGCCTGCTTCCCTATTATGAAGAGAGATGACTGACAACAGGGAGACTGTGCGGGGGTGGAGGGAACTTTGCTTCAATTTAGTTGATCTGAAAACATTTTTTTTAAAGCCACTTAACTAACAAAACACAAACTCCTCAGATTATCTCTTTGAAATTTTTGACCAAAAACATCTTATCCTGTTTTCTGTGCCGCATTTTTCAATTACCACTCTCACCTTTTGGGAGCAAAGCAACTATGGGCCGTAGTTAGGTGATGCAGCAGAGGATGCACGCAATGTAACAAAATACCAGGAGGCAAAGCAGACACTGATGTGCAGCAATTAATGTAATGGACATTATAAAGCACAATCTTCTGACTAATGAGAATGTCTTATATTACAGCATTAATGCATGGGGTCGCCAAGACTCCTATCATTACTATGGCTCGCTACAAAAAGGGATACTCCATAAATGGATAATGCGGGCAGAGAGAGCCGGGTACGGCGCCACTGGGCCGATCGTCCATCCAACACTAATAATTAGGACTGGAGTTACATGGAGTCATTGGGATGAATGGGGACAGTATGTGAGGGAAAATTAGGTATTTTAAGGAAACGGGGCATTAAGTTTAAAGAGTAGGATGGCAGAGAATGGGCCAAAGTGGATTTGAGTAAAAAAAAAGAAAAAACAGAGATGAATAATGAGAGAAGAGAAATCAAGGAGAAGGCGAGAAATTGACGAGAGAGCAAAGCGTACAAGTGGTGAAGTGAAACATTGGCTAATCAGTCGAATGTCGCTCTCTTTTTAAAGCTGTCATCTTGGCCATCAAAGCATCAAGACCTTGTTCTTCTCCGTCTCTCATTGACTGATTCTCCTGTTCAATTATTCAAGGTTTATAAGCACAGGCCATCAATTCAGCAACCAGCCGAGCCAGTAAAATAATGACAGGGTTGCTTCTTCAGCCATACTGACTGTCATAAGAGTTTTACAATTGGAAAAAGGAAAAATTGATTTCTTAGACCCCTTCCACCACCATAAACATACTAATGGTGGGATTATGAGTTAAGGCAAAGCCTCTAACTTC
Source organism: Crenichthys baileyi (assembly GCA_036173005.1). NCBI lineage: Eukaryota > Metazoa > Chordata > Actinopteri > Cyprinodontiformes > Goodeidae > Crenichthys > Crenichthys baileyi. The sequence continues at coordinate 400,600 of JAHHUM010001223.1, read as the reverse complement.
AATATTGTAGACCCCACATGGATTTGCATGCTTTGTCATTAATTATACGTGGCAGCTAAATATTTACAATGATGAAATGCTATTTTTAGCTATCACATAATATTTATGCACATGCAAGCTGTAAATGTGGATTTGCATGGATATTGAGCTGCACTACTGCTAGGTCTGTGTGTGTATGTGTGTGTTAGGCAACACTTCTGTGGTTTTTAGTCTGCTTGTTCTTTAAAAGCCCAACCTGTGTGAGTCACACTGCGAAACTGAAAATCAGGTCAACTGCAGATCTGCAAGCGAATGTGCGGCCTAACTACACATTACCAGATACATGCAATCAAACAAACAGAAACCACCTAAAACACAGCCTGCCTGCACAAAGAATAAATGTATATGAACCCATACAGGCACACACTCTGCCTACTTGTTGGAAATCTAAAGTAGTATCCCAGCTCCCATCTGCCGTAATCTACCCTGGGGCAACAGTGACCTGAGCCGCAGACAGAAACTCGTCTGGAGTAGAAAGAAAAATAATAATAGCTAAGGTAATGCAGTGTGCAGCTTTATCCTTTACTTAGTTTTCAATGCCTTCAGGGCTGGAGATGTTACAAACTCAGAAACCTCATCCAGCTTTAAACCTAAAGCACGGCTGCCGTACTCTTTAGTCACTTCCACATCTTCACGTTAGAGACAGAACATGCAAATCAGACCAGTTTAGATGCAGAGAAACTGCACCGACATGGATAAAACCTTCCATGGTTTGAGTACTAAAAATACTCAAATTAAAGGTGATTGCTTTACAATTTCCAGTGTTGGGTTATGGTACTGCAAGTAAAGATATATTTAAGTCTCTTTACACATCTTTATCAGAGGTGCAAACCAATTTCTCTGTATCTGAATAGGTTTATGCAAAAATACAGTGCCTTGCGAAAGTATTCAGCCCCCTTGAACTGGTCAACCTCTTGCCTCATTTCAGGCTTCAAACAAAGATATGAAATTGTAATTTTTTGTGAAGAATCAACAACAAGTGGGACACAATCGTGAAGTGGAATGAAATTTACTGGATTTGTCAAACTTGTTTAACAAATAAAAAACTGAAAAGTGGGGCGTGCAATATTATTTGACCCCTTTCCTTTCAGTGCAGCAAACTCACTCCAGAAGCTCAGTGAGGATCTCTGAATGATCCAAGGTTGTCCCAAATGACTGATGATGATGATAAACAGAATCCACCTGTGTGTAATCAAGTCTCCGTATAAATGCAACTGCTCTGTGATAGTCTCAGAGATTATCATGAAGACCAAGGAACACACTAGGCAGGTCCGGGATACTGTTGTGTAGACGTTTAAAGCCGGATTTGGATACAAAAAGATTTCCCAAGCTTTAAACATCCCAAGGAGCACTGTGCAAGGCAATCATATTGAAAAGGATAGGAGTATCAGACCACTGCAAATCTACCAAAGACCCGCCGTTTCCCCTCTTAAACTTTTCATCTCGAACAAGGAGAAGACTGATCAGAGATGCAGCCAAGAGCCCCATGATCACTCTGGATGAACTGCAGAGATCTACAGCTGAGGTGGGAGAGTCTGTCCATAGGACAAAATCAGTCGTACACTGCACAAATCTGGCCTTTATGGAAGAGTGGCAAGAAGAAAGTCCTTTCTCAGAGATATCCATAAAGAGTCTCGTTTAAAGTTTACCACAAGCCACCTGGGAGACACACCAAACATGTGGAAGAAGGTGCTCTGGTCAGATGAAACCAAAATCGAACTGTTTGGCCACAATCCAAAACGATATGTTTGACGTAAAAGCAACACAGCTCATCACCATCCCCACTATCAAACATGGTGGTGGCAGCATCATGGTTTGGGCCTGCTTTTCGTCCAGGAGGGACAGGGAAGATGGTCAAAATTGATGGGGGGAAGATGGATGGGGCCAAATAACAGGACCATTCTGGAAGAAAACCTGTTGGAGTCTGCCAAGAGACCTGAGACTTGGGACGGAGATTTATCTTCCAACAAGACAATGGTCCAAAAACCCCCATAAAGCCACAATCTACAAATGGAATGGTTTCACAAATAAACGTATCCAGGTGTTGGAATGGCAAAGTCAAAGTCCAGACCTGAATCCAATCGAGAATCTGTGGAAAGAGTTGAAGACTGCTGTTCACGAACGCTCTCCATCCAACCTCGCTGAGCTCGAGCTGTTTTGCGAGGAAGAATGAGCAAGAATTTCAGTCTCTCGATGTGCAAAACTGATAGAGACATACCCCAAGCGACTTGCAGTTGTAAGTGCAGCAAAGGGTGGCGCTACAAAGTATTAATATTAATATTGCACATCCCTCTTTTCAGTTTTTTATTTGTTAAACAAGTTTGACACATCCAGTAAATTTTATTCCACTTCATGATTGTGTATGTGGCAAGAGGTTGAAAAGTTCAAGGGGGCCGAATACTTTCGCAAGGCACTGTTCCTCCAAAATTAACAAACGGGCCTTAAGAAATTACAAAGAAAAGAAGGTAACCAAAATCAAGCTAAACTCCAGAAACTGTGATAGAATAAGAAAAGCAGCAGACACAACTTTTGCTTTATTTTGTTGTTCTGCAGTATGTAGGTGTTTGTTAACATGGTGACAAACTAGAAAGATATGAGGTATGATTTCGGTGAATCTTTTTCTGTTGTTCATCCATTCAGAAATGCTGTTTCCAAAACATTTTAGAGTCCATGCGACAAGGGAAAAACATTAACGATGGATGCAAGACTGGCAAGGGGTGAAAATACAGACAAAGGTCACTGTGGAATATGAGATGCAATACTGTGAACTGCAAAACAGCTAAAGAGCAAACACTAATAATACAAGCTTTACTGTGCCATGTGTTTAATTTTAAGCCTTATCAGATCAGATTATTTCTTTCATGTTGAGACACAAAAAAACCCTAACTCTTAGTAGGTGTACTTACTTTAACCAAACTGTATTCTCAAAATCCAAATAATAAATCTGTATATTCCCGTACTTATTTACTCAGTCCTAATTCACTGGAGGTAGGGAGCCCATACTGTGGCAAACTGTCTATTTTTAAGGTTCACATATTAGTCATCTCTAGAGGGGCCTAACATTGTAATTTCTTGAATTCATGAATGCTAAACTGTTGTGTTCCCTTCTTGTTTACCTCCACCACGCCATCCCATCCTCCTCCCCTGATGCTTCTGAGCACAACAAAAACTGATGTGTGTGAATTGAGATAAACTCAAAGGGGCTGATGTCAATCTACTCCAGCTGAGGAGGAGGTGTGGCAGCCTCTCATGGCTTGTAAAGGTATGTGGTAAAATATTTTAGGAATCTTAAGACTCATTTTCTAAGCTCTCAGTAAAATAATAGATGTGTTGTAACTGTTGGTGCAGGGACCAAAAAAAAAATCTGTTTTTGGGATTTTTTTTTTCCCGGACCCAAATTTTTGAACAGTGCCTTCCAAGAACATTTACACTCCTTGAACTTTTTCACTGTAAAACTGCAAAAATCAATGTACTTTAATGGTATTTGTATGTGATAGACTAACAAAGTAGAGCATAAATGTGAAGTAGAAAGAAATCAAATATGGTTTTTAATTTGTTTGTTTTTTTACAAATAAAAATGAGAAAGGTATGAGGGGTGAGATTTTCAGTCTCATCTGACCAAACCACCTTCTTCTGTGTTTGTTGCATCCCATCCTTGTCAACTCTTAAGGCTTTCTTTAAGCAATATTTTTGTCCAGCTCCATATAGACAATATTTTTGGATTGCATGACTGATAGTTGTCCTGTCGACACTCTAAGCTGCTTCTCTAATGCTTTCCTGCCTGGCCTCTCAGTTTAGGTGGACAACCATGTGTTGGTAGGTTTGCACTTGTATCATATTTTTCCTATTAAATTTTTAGATGATAGATTGAACAGAGCTCTGTAAGATGTTTGAAGTTGGGAATATTGTTTAATAACCCAACCCTGCTTAAAATGTCTCTACAGCTTTATTCTGGACCTGTCTGCTGCCTTCCTTGATCTTTGAGATGCTGCTGGTTGTTGAATGTTCTCTGACGAACATCTGATGCCTTCACAGAACAGCTGGACTTCTACTGATATTAAATTACACACCAGGGGACTATTTACTAATTAGGTGACTTCTGAAGAAGTTTGAGATTTGATTTAAATCATGTGTTGTTTTCCTGCCACTCAACCATTTTGTGCTACTTTGCGTTGTTCTATTTTGGATGATATTCACTGGATGATTTTTAAAGGTTGTACCATAAAAAAATGTGGAAAAGTTAAAGGAATACAAATACTTTATTGGGGTGTACTGTCTTTCAAAACTCTGGTTGGCCCTTCATAGAATAATGTCATTAACATTTTTCTCTGGATGACAACAATTATTTTTAAGTTATCTGTTCGAATAAGGTAACACATTTATAGGATGTTATATGAAAATGATTTAATACGTGTGTTTAATCTGCAGCAGTGGACAGATGGACCTCCCGAAAACCTCTGTCCAGAGATGAAACCCTTCAACGCCAATGATCTCAAACTGCAAATGAGTAGGTAATTATCACCGCTATTCCCTCTGCAGATTACAACAACAAATATGTCACTATGTAAATAAACAATTATATTCATTATACACTCATTAAGCTATAATTGCATCATCAGAATCACAACTAAGAGGGCATTTTCTACCAGCGTGCGGCTATGACAAAACATAAGGCCACCATCCAAAACAATCTAATTATTGACTTAAACAGAAAATGGGACATATTGTGAACAGGGCTTTATAGGAAAAAAAGACCATTCGATGTCCTGCTGAAATGCAGGACCAGGACAACAGCAATGTGCTGCATGAACCTAATAAGACTGTGAGTGCTGCTAAAGCTAAGCGAAAGGTAATTTGACCCCACTCAAATTCTTCCATCAAACACTAACCAAATAGAAGCCTTAAGAGTAAAAGATAGAAGAGAGAAAATATAGAGAAGGGGCTAAACCACTGGGATTAGTACAAAGTAACTAAATGGGCAAAGCAAATTTCCATTACTTGAACAGGAATAGCTATTTTAGCTGCTGGGATCTAAATAAAAAAGCTGAACTCCGTCCTTCCTTTGTCTTTTGTTCATTCACGTGTGCAGCCTTTCTCTTCCCCAACTGCCCAACATGGACAAATGGATATTTGCCATCTCACAGCATCCTTGAGGCTCATCAATAAATAAAGTTGACACAAATAAACAGATAAATAAATAAATATCAGGAGCGTAGCAAATGGGCATCAGTCAGCATTAGTGATGGAAGCATGTCAAGCGAAATCATGCTTGACTGGAGGCAGGCCTGCCTGAGAGTAGGGAGCATTCTTGCTGATTGTTCACTCTGTATGGGAATGCATTTGTTTGTGTGTAAGAATATAGGTACACTGTTTGTTAGGTTTTTTTTTTTGCTGTTATACTTTATTTGCAAGTATCACTACTTAAACACAGAATACACACTACATTTTACTGATAGCTTTCCATTTTCCACCCCCTCTCATGTCCACGTCCTCCTTTCTGGGACTACAAGTATAACTCCAGTCTATATGCCTACTTTTTGCATTTTACATGTTTCACATAGGAGTACAGTCACAGTTTTAAGCCATTCCCTATAGTGTTATTTGTTTGATCGTATTGTTTTCTTTTCTCTAGGTGAGTAAAGCTAATTGATAATAGCAACATTCACACGAACCAATCAAAATGTTGGGGAGTTAAACGTGTGCACATAAGCGTCAACAAACTCCTGTGAGCTTAAACATTTATCTTTTATTGCAGCAGCATAATCCTACACTGAAAAATCAAACAGTTCCTTTTAAATAAATGTAACTAAAGAACTTTCTAATTTTTGCCTGACTTTCTGTTGAACAGTCTCTAGGAACTTTTAATTAGTAAGCCACGGCTTTGTTTCCCCGTGTATATACGCATAATGTGACACAGAGGCCCATTTGTTCTGGATACTGACTACTACCTTGGATGCGGTAAGGGAGCTTAAAAAACTCCAGCAAAGTGTGAGATCTTAGGGTCACCAAGTCTCCATAACCACCATTAGACTCCATCTACATACAAACTGTTTGGTAGCCAGGAAAGAGCCATTTCTATCCTACCATCAGCTCTACTGGAACCATATTCTTGGTCAGATGACACTAAGAAACAAACTCTAGGCGGGTCAGGGTTTAAACAGGGAATAAATATATGGAAAAGCAACCAGACCTACTGTGTCTGTGATGCTGTGGGCCTGTTTGTCTCTGTGAACCTTATTAGAGTCCATAGTATCATTAACTCTTTGAAGAGTTAAACATTACAAAGATTTTGTGGACTCTGACAGAAATCTGAAAATAAATCATCACTGGGTCTTTCAGAAAGATAAAAATTCAAAGTACAGTACAGAAGTGGTTCATTAGACACAAAATCAACCTTCATCCATTGTTGTTTCAGCACCAAGACCTAAATCCTGTAGGATCCAGGACTATGGACCATCTTGAGAGTTTGTGCAAAGGAGAATAGTGAAAGATCCCTCTCTCTGTCTCTCATTGGTAGTTGACCTGTGTTTAAACCAAAGGCTGAATTTCTTTATATTTTTCAATGTGAGATTATGCTATATATATGGCTGACACTGTAAACATTGTTACAATAATGAAATTTAAGGAATGAAAAACATTGGATCCTAATTTCGTAAAAAGCTTGCAAAAACACAGAAAGGAAGAGGCAAACTAAGGCAAAAGAATTTTACAGTACAGATAATTTTCTTTTAACTAATTATTCATGCCTTACTTTGGTTGAAAATTATTGTAACGATTAAGGTTCAGAAAGATTAAATGACTATAACTTTGCAATCTCAACTTTCTTGCACTTTGGAAATTAAGAGGGATTGAATAAACCTGCAGTTAAACATGTTTAATTTATTGTGACGCTACTTTTAAAAAAGGAGGATGAGTAACAGTATCAAGCTATTTAAAAGTAAGTGAGCCACATATACTGAGATTACCTCAATTTTCCTGCTCTAATACGTGTTGGACTGATACGACCTGCTGAATAGAACATTAAACAATGTTTCTGCATATCTTGTCTTTGTATTTAAGGGAATTACCATAGTCAGTCACTGCCAGGTACATAGTCCTTTTATGCCTCAATATTACAAATCATCACATCAATTCTCCCAAGAAGAGAAGTGAAATATTAATTCTGTTACTTTCTGGCTGACAGGTTGTAAGATTATAGCTGGCAAACATCAACCTGGACTTTATAACTTATATTTTAATAATAGTCATATCATGTTAAGGGAGGAAAAAAGTGTGACAGGAAAGAGAAAAGGATTTGATTCTGGCACCGTGTCTTATTGTTGGAGAAATTCATAACCATGCAGGATGGCATCCTATTCCACTGCACATTATTTTCCCTCTGATCATCAGTTGGCCCCGCTGTATGCCTAATGAGCGATAAATAAGATTTAATTCAACCGACACAAGTTGCCCATCCTTCAGCACTAAGCATGATAGCTTGGGCGAGATTCCATTGGAATTATATGAGGGTAATTTTTCAGCTGGTGGGATGGTCCTATTGCCTTCCCTATATTTGGCTTTCACAGGCATTCCTTTGTCTTTAAGCTCGGCAAGTTTATAGGTCTATTAGGAATTCATCAACGATGAGTGGCATCAATCTTATTGTGGGAATGTGCCCTGGGTAAAAATAAGATAAAACCTTCCATTATGGGGCCTTCCAAAGCACATTTGCCCTCCAAAATTGATCCACTATTGACAATTTACACTTGGGGTGACCTTTCTTAACTGCCCACATACTTGAAAGCCAATATTGTTTGGAGAGGGAGTAATACACACTCACTACTCAGTGCAAATGCTTGGAAGTTAGTAAATAGGATGAGGTAGTGAACAGCTTTATGGGGGTTTGGTGTTTAAGATTGGTCCATAGGGCAGGCAATGACCACTTCTTACACCAATGCTGTTCTGCACCAATGAATAGACAATATAGGTCAAATGTAGACAGTTACCACTACATAATCCTTCTGAAACAGGAAGCTAAGAAAGGGCCTAACGTCATCAAACTGTCTTTCATACAGTCCAATTGTGATGAGCCTGTAGCCAAGTAAAAACAGCTAATCGTTCCAGCATGCCTGCTCAGGTGGAGGGATTGCTGCAAAGTCAATGACCTGATGCCATTGACCTCACTTCCTTATGTGGATAACTTTTTGACCAATTGGCAAATGAGGTTGAATTAAACTGTCTTTATTTACATTTAGGATCAGATTGGCTATGTATCATTGAATGGAATCTGTCTTCATGGTTAGATTTTACTTTCTCTTCCTAGAGTCGACATTTGTGGTGAATTGGAGCTATATGACTAAACTTAACTGAATTTAAATTTGTTTTCATCCAACTCTCTCTTTGGTAGTTAATAAATATCCTTATCTATAAGAAACAGGTGATACGTTTCAAGCGGCACGTCTCTACAGTACGGTTTTCTCATCTACTCTATTGATATCTCACATCTACTAAGCCATTCAAGCTGTAGCATGAAACCCTACGGGTCTCTTTGCCCAAATCATGTTAGCTCCTTTTCCTGTAGGAGTGCCGCGAGGGCAGCCCCAATGAATAACATCTATCAACACCCTGCAGTAGAGGCCAAAAGTTGAGGAGCCAAAGCCCTCGACTCGGAGACGCCCTGCAGCCACTAGCTGCAGTGTCTGTATAAGAAGCTGCGGAGGAGAACAACTGCCAGGGAGGCTGAGAGACAACACAGTGAGATAAAACGATAGGTACAACACGTGTGAGCAAATTAATTGCCGAGGGAATTACGATCACTATCGCTTCTTGTTCTTTAATTTAAGAGACAAAATGTCTGATTTTTTTCATGATTGAGAAGAAGATGCAAAATAGCTGCCAAAGCAGTACATAGTGTGGTTCATCAGATCAAGGTGATGCTGATAGCAAAGAGACATAATGAGAATAGGTGTTAAAGAGATCACAATTCAGCTAACCAACATAGGGGAACACTGGCGTATTCCTTATCTCCACAAACATCTCTTAAATGGCAAATTCAATGTAGTTCAATTCATTTTGTTAACTATTCACCACAAAAAAGTGGGGGCACAGATAACTTACAAGAGGGGTTACTTTCTGACCTGACCGACTGCATTAACTGTTGGTTTTCAAGTAATTAGACAAGAAAAACAAAACTTGCTGAACAAGCATCATCATTTGTGTAATGTCAAACATGCCCTAAAGCGGCCTGTTATAGTCGTTAACATAATAAGTGTTTATTAGCCTTTTCTGATGAACTTCTCCCTGAAACAGAGAAGGCAGCGTTTGCTCTTTGAGATCTCCCTCCTTTAAAAGTCGATTTCCTACTGGTTTGTCATTTTCCAGAAGCCTGGAGAAGTGCAGTAGGCCAACAGGATTTCTCATTGTTGATTAGATGTGGTATCCTCTTATTTTAAGGCATTATGTTAATTTAATCTAATGCAAGGAGAAGTGAAGAGCATCCCTGCCAAGAAAACACAAGCTATTTCCTCGCGTTGTGCCCAAGGCGATGACTATATTAGAAAATATGATGCCAGATTTCTAATACGTATAACATGAGCTTTTACCTCATTAGGGGCTTAATTTAAATATGTTTGCCCCACTATTTGCAAATAGTTTCACAATTAGCCTGACGTTTAGGTAGCGGAAATTATACAAAACAAAATTGACGTATATAGTTAGGAGGTCTCCTTACTGAAGATATTGCTTCAGTTTGGAACAGACGAAGGAACTTTTGATGGACTGGCTTGTGAAGGTGAAGCAAGATAGCACTGGTAACTGGTGCAGAGAGGGAAGGTAAGAGGGACCCTGGTTTGGGATTGTAATGACATTGAAAAGGCAGTAAATAAATAGGATTGGCTTGGCTCTCTTTGAAATCTGATTGATGTGTCTTTTGGGATGCCCCCCATCCCAGTATGAAAGAGCTAGTGAGTCTGTGGCTTTCATCTCTGACCGAAAATCAATGAGCCAGGATGTATGAGAGGCTCCTACTCTCTACCCACCAATCTCCTGCCAGATTCCCTGGTAACTGTCTTACAAGAAAGGGAATAGGAGATAAAACATTGAGGTTTCTCTCAGTTTAAAAAAAAATTAAATCCTGTTTATGCTGCAAAAAATACCTCTAAATAAAATCCAGAACGCAACCACTTGCCTCCAGAAGCGAACTCGTTAGTAAGTCAAACACTGTTTAATCTCAGTAAAAATCCAGCTGTTCTGTGAAGCCTCAGAGGTTTGTAAAAGAACATTAGAGACAAAAAAAACTGTATCATGAAAAGCAAGAAACACAGTAGAGCTTTTAAATCAATATCATAAGCTTTAAACATCTCACCAGAATTTATTTGAAAAGGAATGGGTCAGTGTGGCAAAACTGCAAGCCTACAAAAACATGGCTGGACCAGGCAGAGAGCATTTATCAGAGAAGCAACCAACAGACACACGGTAACTCTGGAGGAGTTGCAGAGATCCCAAGCTCAGGTGTTAGACTGTGACAACAGGAAAACTATTAGTCAAAAATCTGGTCCTTATGAAGGGTGAGAAAAATAATTTTATATAATGAGCGTCTTATTTGCCGCGATTCAATTCAGTTTTATGTATATAGTGCCAATTCACAACACATGCCGTTTCAAGGAACTTTGCATAGTCACTTAAATCGAATCATACAGATTAGAGTACCATTTACCACTTCAAGTCGGGTACATACATTCCAAGTAATCCTAACTATCAAACAGTGCAATCAGATTCAGCTTATTATTCAAATTGGTTAAATGGTTTTTCTGTCTTAGGAAACCCAGCAGATTGCTTTGAGCCAGTGACTTGCAGCATTCACTCCTCCTGGATGAGGATGTAGAGACAGTGGGCAGTCGCTTGCACTGACTTTAGAGCAATCTCTCATAATGAGCATGCATTATGCTCATTGCCATTATGCTCATCGACAGTGAACATCTTAAACAGTTTCTTTGGATGCTTTGACACTCGAAGCAGCAGAAGGACTAAACACCCACCTCAGCCGGAGGTGCAGCACCAGCCTCTCATCCTGCAGCTGCACCAAGTCACCTCCATTATGAGGAAGATCAACATCAACAAGGCTGCAGGTCCAGACATGGTGTCAGGTCAGACGCTAAAATCATGTGCTGACCAACTTGCTGTTTTTTTTTTGGACATCTTCAACCTCTTCCTGCAGCTTTCCATGGTCTCTGCCTGCCTGAAGTCCTCCGCTATTGTCTCTGTGCCAAAAAAATCAACTATCACCTGCCTTAATAATTACCGTCCTGTTGCTCTGACCCTGGTCATCATGAAGTGCTTTGAAAGGATCCTCCTGAAGTACATCAAGGACGCTATCCCTGCTGGCCTGGACAGCCTGTAGTTTGCCTACAGGGAGAATCGCTCCACAGAGGATGCTGTCTCGTTAGCACTTCACACGGCCCTGACTCATCTGCAGCACCCTAACACCTATGTTAGGATGCCATTTGTGGACTTCAGCTCAGCCTTCAACATTGTCCCTCGTGACATGCTGGCCATGAAGCTCCACAACCTTGGTTTATCTGCACCACTTTGCTCCTGGATCAGCGACTTCCTCACCAACAGGCCCCAGGTGGTGAGGATAGGGAAACTCACATCTGCCCCACTGATTCTCAACACCGGCACTCCACAGGGTTGCGTTCTCAGCCCTGCCCTCTTCACCCTATTCACACACAACTGCTTTGCTATTCACAAAACAAATATGGTTGTGAAGTATGTGGGCGACACCACTGTGAAGGGTTTTATATCTAACAATGATGAGACCACACTACAGACAGGAGGTCCACAATCAGACTCAGTTGTGCTCCAGGAACAACCTCATCCTGAACACCAGCAAGACCAAGGAAGTGATAGTGGATTACTGGAGGTCCAGACACACTGAACACGCTCCTCTCTGCATACATGGGGAGGTGGTGGAGCGTGTGGACAGCATAAAGTTCCTGGGCAGTCACATTTCCTCTGACATCTCCTGAACTAAGAACACCACCCACCTGGTAAAGAAGGCCCAACAACGGCTCTTCTTTCTCTGAAAGCTGAAACTGACTGGACTCTCTACTCAGCTGCTCACAAACTTGGTGTGGTATGGGAGCTGCACGGCACAGGAGAAAAAGGACTTAGCACGGGTGGTGAGGACAGCATGGGATTGTGGGATGTTGTCTACTGGATCTGGACTCGCTTTATGCGGCACAAGTCCAGAAAAGGGCCAGACACATTGCTACAGACCACACCCACCTGGGCAATGCACTTCCGTCAGGAAGACGATTTAGGAACATCACAGCCAGAACAAATAGACTCAGAAACAGGTTTCTTTCTCAAAGCAGTGAAGACAATTGTCCCCCTGCAGGCAGAGACTAAACATCCCTGCTGAAAATCAAACAAACCACCTTCCCATCTCAGACTGTTTCAGCACAAGCTGCACTTTATGTAAATACTAAATACTACATGCCACATTCCATGTACATATGTTCTCTAAGTGTTTTTCAATTCTGTAAATTTTGTCATGGTCTATAATCTACATGTGTAAATTTTGAGCCGGGTCTCAGCTAAATTTCATTATGGTGACATAATGACAATAAGGAATCTTGAATTGGAACGAAAACTCCTTTTTTAACAGTAAGAAACCTCCCGTAGATTCAGGCTTAGTCTGAGCGGCCATCTGTCACGACCGAAGACACAAGACATTCACGGGACACAAATCTGGTCTTTAAGGAACAGTGGCAAGAAGAAACTTACTAACAAAAGAAAAAATATAAAACTTTTTTTGCAGTCTGTCAAAAGTCAATTAGGGAACCGAGGAAACATGTTCAAGGAGATGTTCTGGTCATTTTTGCCTCCATGCAGAATGCTATGTAGAGGAAACTGCAGTTTGTCATGAACATACCATGACACATGGTGGTGGCAGCATCATGCTGTGGGGTTGCTTTTTCTTCAGCGGGGACATTGAAGTTGGTCTAAATTGATGGAAGATGGATGGAGCTAAATTATAGGGCAATCCTGTGAGAAAAACTTGGTAGAGGCTCCAAAAGATTTGAAGAAATCCACCTTCCTGCAGGACTCTGACTCTGACCATACAGCTAAAGCTACAATAAAATGGTTTAGATCTAAGCATATTCATGTCTTAGAATGGCCCAGTCACTTGTTAACTGCTGTTCACAGATACTCTCCAACTTAAAAGAGCTTGAACTATTTTGCAAAGAATCTGCGAAAACATCAGGGGAGCTGAGCTCAAAGACCATCTTACTGCAGTGATCAAGACATAAACAAATCCATTAAAAATAATTGTAGACAAAATCATAGCCATCCATTGGCGATTTTCAGCCTCCACAAAGGACCAAGTAGGTAATGTGTGTGGTGTAGCTGTGTGGATGTCCCCCAAAACTAACTGAATTGTTGGTAGAATTTCATGATTATTTATGCAGTGCCAAAAGTTTGCTAAGCAAATTTAAGCAAACCATGTAGAGGTTTTAATTATGGCTCGAGATTTGAGACCTAAAGTAAAAAGATGCTGTCAGCCCCCCATAAAGCCTGCTAAGGTGCAAGAGAGCCAACAAATCTGCGGAAGCCTTCACAGCCAGGGATCAGGGTTGGAGAAAATCCTGGGTTATGCCTTATGTTTTTGAGCCATATTATAAGCTTCCATCAGAAAGTTATACCCACACCTGCAGTCCACAGCCGAACTAAAGTCCAAGTGAAGAGTAAAGTTTGTGGACAATAAACAGCTAAAATTGCTTAATTACTCATACTAAAAATACAAAGATTTTATATACAAAAGACAATTGTTAGTTTCATGACAGTGTAAATAAAAAAAAAGATCTTTAAATATTGTTAATTTAAAGCCTTCACAGTTTCACAAATAATCTTCTTGAAATGAAAATGAACCCACTGTAGAAGCACAGCTTTGCTGGTCCCCATCAATCTATTCAAGTTCTGTGTTGAATTAGGAATGGCTGGTGTAATTGCATAACACATGGCTAGGGTCCCGGGGGTTAGATTTTCCATCTTACACAAAGTGGAGACAAGGAAATAGGAAATGCTTTTGGAATTGGGTGTAATTGTGACTGGCGGCGCCCAAGACTGTGCTCAGCCTGACACTCGAGGTAGATTGGTGAAGTGCAGTATGGCCTAAAGGATGAAGAAGAATGGCACGCTGGCTTTAAATGAGCTCCTTTTTGACGTTAGCGAAGACTCTTGTTGCGTCTCTGACAGACTCTCTCTGGTACACGCTGCTCGCTTAAGGATGACAGGAGGTTAATCAAGCTTTAAAGAATGAGATTACAACCGACATGACAGGCGGGATTGAATAGATTTGACACACTGACGACAAAAACCGCTCCAAGATTTCTTTTTACTAGTAGAAAAAATTACATTAAAAATGGTGTCAATCCCAGCAGATCAGGGAGGAAACACAGAAATACTGAATGAAAATAAATAAATACTAACACAGCTAAACCAACACAAAGACAACAGCTTTGTGTTGGTTTAGCTGTCAGGAACACGAGGACCAACCCTCAACTTCACTGACCCTCTTTTAAATGTTATAGATGCTTAAAAATGTACCCTCTAAAATTATTCAAACTATATGCAAATATACTGTATATGTATACCTTATTACAGCGAAACCAAGAAAACCAAGAAAAATGTATTTAGGAAAAAAAAGTCAAATGTCAAAAAGAATCTTCGCCTCACATCACCTCAGAGTATTTCATGCAGCCATTTATCAAACCTGCCAGGTGCTCTATATCAGTAAAAAATTATCTGCCAGTGCTTCATACATGCAGGTGGCTTTAAAACCACTGGTCGCTAGGAAGACACAAAGTTTATGGGAGGAATTTGATGCACAGTGTCGAACAGGAAATAAAACCTCCAAAATCATTTTGATGTCTCAAAGAAACACCTCAAAAATGGGTCAAAGACATACAGAAGTTTAGATATCTACTGCAAGTCCGTAACAAAGAAGGGTAGACATGCCTTCCCGTATAGTCATAGCAGAAGTGCTACATATCTATCATATGCGCTGTTCCTATCCACATTTATAAACCAAAGATCTTCAGAGTTTTTATAGTATGGTGTAAATTGTCACAGTAGTCACCAACTTTTCTGTTGACCATTTCTAGTGTTCTTGCAAGTCACATTAAATAAAACGTCTGACTTTTTAAGGGCACTATGCTTTAAATAAAAAAATTGCTTTCAAAACTAACTTTACATCCTTCATAGTTGTTTAAAAGGGTTTTAGTGGATAAGGTGAGAAGAACATATTTAATCTAAACCCCTGAACACATTATAATGAGCCATATTTACAAGCAGGATTCTTTTGCAAATGGCTAATTTGGGAAACTAATTATCTGGCCAAAGGTTTCTTTCAACAGCTCTGTTTGCTGCACTGTATCTTGTTGTTTTGTCATGGTGTAGTAACACCTAATTTTCCTTAGGCAGAAGTAAAACACACATAAATAAAGAATCGTATACTAATTGTTAGATGTAGAAGAATGTAATTTTGGACAGCACAGAAAACTCGGATGTAATTAAGATCTTTTGATGCCTACAATTCAGATGATGAAGTTTGAGACCTTTTTAGGACTTTTAAAGACCCTGCAACAATGGAGGAATAATGTCAAAGTATAAAGAAGGTTCAAGTTACAGCAACAAAGACGGCATTGAGCCTTTCCACAAACCCCTGACAAAATGTAGAACTGGCGTAAGGCGAAACTAAACTAAAATTACAAAGTTCTTGGTAGAAATTTACATGCCCGCTCCTATTTCATGTAGAAAGTGTATATTTAACATCTTCAGTAGTTAAATCTGTCATGAATAAGAGTTATGAAGCTTACTGTATACTGTGTTTGAAGCTAAGTGTGCTATTGTAGGTATAAAAGGACTTCAGTCTCATCCCAGAGCTTAAGAAAACTCCAACTTAAATAGATAAAGGTATATTTACAGCTTAAATTATAAAGTAAGCTTGATATAAGCTATTAGGTATGTTATTTGATTTTTGAAATTTAAATCATTATGTACTTAAATATCTCTTAAACTGTTAAATTTAAATTATTGCAACGTAAAGAAACCCTGCTGCCTTATGTTGTCAATTTTTTTGGTCAGCATTTCCACCCATCAGTTTCCTTGTTACCTTCTCACCTTGAAACTACCTTGTGTGAGGTTGTGGCCTCTTTAGGAGCCATTTAGTTTGCCAAAGTCTTTGTCATTTAAAGCCAAGGCATGCCTCATATAACAGTCGTAACCCTTGACAGCCTTCATTGGAGGTGGAACACAGGATGTAATAGTGTTTGTCTGGTGGTTTATGAGCAACCACAACACTTTTCACTCAGCATTTCCAATGTGGACAGCTGAGAAAAATACTTTCGTAGATGAAAGTGAGTCTTCCTCCCCACCACCAGAGTGCTAATACTCCATATATATATATATATATATATATATACATATATATATATTATAAAGGTGGTTTACAGCGCAAGACGTTGCCTTATCAAAGTCCACTTGTTGATCATTAAACACTGCTGTAAAAGCTTTTTGATTAAGATAATAACTTAATCTGATTAGAGCCATTTTAAAGTTGCCATAAACTTATCAGAGTCTCCTTTCTTTTAGTTCTTTCAGAATCACACTCCAGACACACACATCTGGTCATGCAAAATTGATATACAACAATAAAAACATACATACAACATTCGAGCAGCCAGTAAAGCATGAAAGCCTGCAAGTCTTCAGAAAGCGCACTATCTAGTGTGGTGTTGCATAAAATCTACAATAAAAATATGTGGCAAGTCTACTCATACACAGAAAAAAAAACATTGCCAGTGAGTTAAACACAACAGATTATGTCCTAAAACTGCTACAAGACAGGAAGTGATCACATTCGGTTTCCATGCAGCGCAATGGGAAAGACAGTAAAACTATATTACCACTGAAGCTGATCCACAATACAGAAAAATGTGCTGAGTGCTTTGGCTGATTTAAGCTCAAGGGATTTATAACAATGTGAAATATATTAACTTTTGGGAAACAAATTGTAGTTAAACATTATGTTTCGAATTCAACTGAAGATATTAGTTCAGCCTTTATTAGCAGTTGTACGTTGCGTTCAGCAGAGAACAGTAAGCCTTTCGTTTGGGTTTGGGCTGTTTTATGAATGAATATATAGTTTAAGATAAGGATTGTCATAAGAGTTGCGGTTGAAAAGGTTTGGGCTGGATTAAGGATTTGGGTCTGTTTTTAAAACTTTAATGAAAGGTGTCCGGAAGAAAAATAATGCCCTTTAAATTTAACCATCCTGGCAGCCATATAACCATGCTAGCAAACAAAACCTTTTTAGCCTTTTAAATCGGCCCCTCGGGCCCCTGAAAGGTTTTTATCTTAGCTGTGGTGTTTTGAAGAAAATTTTTTAAAAATTTTTTCCCCTAATATTTAGATTTTTAATTACAAAATTTTTGTTTTTGTTTCTTTTTTAACATGGAGGACAAACCACACGACTAAGCTATCATCTTCAAAGTCCGAAGTTCTCTCAAAACAATCTGGGAGCTGTTTTTTTTTTCCTTGACAAGAAAATACAGTTTGAATGGGAATCTCCAGGGACCAAACAGGGTTTAGGGAAGTAATGACCCAAACCTGAGTAAGGGATAGGGTTTTCACAGATGGGGAAAATGGTACCTGATGTGATATTTTAAAAAAGTGGGAAAACATTAAAAAGCCCCGGACCCGGAAAAGACATTTAATTTGGTTATCCCTGTCCCCCTTTTAATATATGGGGAAAGGTTTTAGATGGCCCAAAAAACAAACCAAAAACCCCGCCCCCAAAATGTCATTTGCTAAATTTAAAAAAATTAGCCCAAATCAGCCCCAGGACTCTGCTTTTTTGTAGACCAGCTCTGATTTCGTGTTCTGACAAGAAGGATACGTGAGTTATTCAGCCAGGAGCAGTGCAGTGTAAGACCAACAATCGTGCTGGGTCTGGGTTAAAAAAGGTGGCGAAATAAAGACACACCTAGAGTTCTGTTACCATAGTTAGCACCCGGCCACCGAGAGGCTGGACTGGAAGGGCTTTGATCACCTGTAACAAAGTGGGCAGTTAAAGAAAAAAGCAAAGAAAGGAAGGTGAAAAGGGAAGAGAGAAAAATCCATCAGAGGTGACACATTTGAGATATTGGCAGAACTAGTCCCAAAGAAAGAGAAAAAAAACACACCACACAAATGTTTGGACAGAGAGACAGATAAAACCAAACAATAAGAGGCCAATGTTTAACAGAGTAGCACAGAGAATTAGGGTATTGTTTCTGTTTTAGTCTCAAGTATAAGATTTGTGTCTGATCAAAGAATATTAGTATTGGCAAATCTGCCTGGAAAGGCTGAGCAGTAACATTTTAGTTCAAAAGCAAAATTTGGTGTTCATTCTTATCCTTATTGGAATGACTGATATTTTTTTTAAATTGTGCCACTCTCTCCTCTTTGGGAGAGCGAACTATATCCCCAAATATAAATTGTAAAACAATTGTAGTTTGATGTTATGATGCAATTACAGATATTTACCATCTCTGGCTCAAAGTCCACCTTTAAAGCCCATATGTTGCTCTTCATCTCATCACCACCATTGCTGTTTTGTTCCCTTCCATTATGTTCTGTCATTATGGAGATGGCAGCACCTGTGGCTCGGCTGCAGAACTGTGACTTGCATATCATGTGACCCTCACACTCCTGAAAGGTAGGACTCCCCTGAGCAAAGGCCCATTCGTCAAGGCAGCGTGGAATACGTTAACCCCAGGATTAAACTAAACCAGCTTTGGTTGTATTGCTGAGAGCTTTATGAATACGAAGAGGATCATACGTTTCTTTTGCCCTTCACTGGGACACTGTTTATGAAGCATGTTTGTTTATGGTGTTTGTACTCATGTTGAAGATATATTTGTTCAGAAATCCTCAAAGCAGGTGAAAGTGGTGTGAGATAGTACAATATTTGCATAGATGTGTAAAGTTTGCCATGATGATCGTCAGAAGTGAATTACTTTCCATGTAAAACATTGACCTCGAAAAAAACAGCAAGACTGACAGTCACAAGCAAATCCCACAGAGAAACTGTTTTCCTACCATTTCGAGGTGTCCGTTTTCGCCGATCACGGAAGGCTGCTCCAGACTGCAGGGCTTCCATTAGACTATCCATCACACCAGTTTCATCCCCTTCTGTAACAGAATAGAACAAGAGAAACAAAGATTATAGAGACGTACATAAAGCAATCTTTACACATGCAGATAACCACCAACACACTTGTATGACTTGTTTATTGTACTGAGCTATAAGAGGTTCTGTTTAAACTTCACAGTAAGCCAAGTAGGGAACACAGCAAACACAATGAATAGCATGATCCTGGTCACATGAGACCCAAGTTTAACTTTTTGGCCTAAATGCAAGACTCCACTGTGAAAACATGGCAGAGCAGCATCATGATGTGGGGATGCTTCTTTTCTGCCTGGGCAGGGAAGGTGGTCAGATTTCATGGAAAGATGGAGGGAGTGAAATACAGGGCAAATTGTTGAGGAATACCATAAAAAGCCAGTTAAAGACGTGAGACAGCGACAGAGGACAGCAGCTCTAACCAGAACATGGAATGGTTTGATCAGGGTTGTCCAAAGTGTGGCCTGGTGGCCATTTGCAGCCCTCTGAATGGTTTTGAGTTGCCCACAACCCAGTATAAAAACGGTAAGAATTTGAACCACCAGCAGAGGCGGTTTTTTTAATTATTATTTTTAAGGAAATGTTTTTTTAGGCTGCAAAGCATTTCAGAAAATGTGCCGATAATTAAAATATTCTGGAAAAAAAGTAGTTAAAACACAAAATATTCATCTTTTATCAACCATAAATTCACCTTTATTTTAATGCAATAATAAATAGAACCAAACACATCCAGTTATGCAAAAGCATATCCCATTCTTGATGTTGAGAATGGAAGAAAGAAACATGGTGGACCAACAAAATGGAAAACCCAAAAACTGGAAATCTTCTGTATGCCTTCCTTTTAATAGCGCTTCCCCATTTTACAAATATCTGAAAAAAATGAATGAATCAGACTTTGTTGTCTCATTAAAATATTTTACGTTTATTTTATTGCTGAGCATGGGAAACTTGACAATTTTGGTCCTTGTGGCAGAAAGTTTGGACTCCACTGGTTTAGATCAAAGCATATTCATGTGTTAGGATAGCTTGGACTTAAACTATGATGTTCACAGATCCTCTCCATCCAACCTGACTGAGCTCAAGCTTAGTCAGATTGGACAGAGAGGGACGTAGCTCAATAGACCCGCCACTGTAAACGCAGCAAAAAGTGTTTTTACACGTTTTTAAATCAGGGGCCGAATATAAATGCACACCACACTTTTCAGATATTTATCTTTAAAATATGTCTTCTGCTTCATAATTACACACTACTATTGTTGGTCTATCACTGAAAAACCCAATAAAATACATTAAAGTCTGTGGTTGTAACAGGACAAAATGTGAAAAAGGCACAGTAACTGTACTGTACTGTATATTCTCATGCTACTCTTGAGTCTCGATGGACAGGGCAGTCACTGGGTTTTTTTGGGTTTTTCTTTTTTAGTCAACAGCTCTGATGGAGTAAAACACACTTAGCTTGGGTTAGAGTTTAGTAGAGAGGAGCCGCAGGATAAAAGCATCCAGTGATGGTCATTGACAGATATTCTTTCTGTGGCTAACGCAGGGGGAGCTAAGTGCTCTTTACAAAGATTTAGTGTGGAGCCGCTCAATACCGAGGCTTTCTATCATAGTTCAGTCAATGACACTGGAACCAGGCTCCCAAAAACACTCCCTCTGTCCACCATTTTATCTGTCCTATGGATCCATGAAACCAGAGAAGTGAAGGCAGTCAGCATTAGACCATTTAAGGTGCTGCGAGGCCAACGGCAGGACTAGATGCACCCATACTGTGTGCATGAAGCTCCGCTCAGTAGTAACAGAGTTCAAAAATAAGCTTAGGCTTCATATCTGGGTCATCTATCTTTGCGCCCACACACTAATGAGTTAGAGGGGCAACCTTTTCATCATTCCGGTCTAGAATAGACATTATTTTAAAACTAGGATCATTAGGGTGAGTTATTATGGACCTGGAGACTTGGCAATCAATTCTTATGCATGTATGAGTAAACTAGCTTTCCCCCAATGTTTTACCGTCTTTTTTTGCAACGAGTTTTTAGCTTGAAGGAAATTTCTAAACATACCCAGAGAAAAAGTCTACTTTCGGACTCCGCGCTTTACTGGAGTAATCAACCATTTTTTATTTGAGTGTGCTCAAAGATACAACAGTCAGGCAAAAGTAGTAAAGTACATTAAGGACATTTTCCAGTGTTGCATCTTTTTTAACTAACAAATGTATACTGGCAATAAAAACACAACTGGGTAATGAGGTATGGATTTCCATTGCATGAATTACACTGTTTTTAAAAGCAAAGTGAAGAGAAAAACTGATGATGCTGCTTTGTGTCTTTTGGATCAATGGCATCACAAGAGACACAAGAATTAAGCTTGCATTAGTGAATAGTGAAGCCGCCTAATAACTTCAGTCACTTAAAATCTGAAGCATTCAAGTTGGAAGCAGTTTACCCTTACATGTTTAAGCCAAAGTTTAACTCATGACCCCCAAGCCATGATAGATACTGCTGGGTGATTATGGCTTACAACTAATGAAAACGGCAAATTCAGTTTCTCAGAAAATGAGAATATAACTCAACACCAATAAAAATCATTTTTAATACAGAAATGTGAGCCTTTTGGAAAGTATATTGATGTACTGTGCAAAATATGCTTCCAAATGATGCTTTTTTTTGCATGAATTACTGCATCAATACGGCGTGGAATGGAGGCCTGTGGGTCTCCAGAGAAGTTAAGGAAGCTCGAGTTGCTTTATCAGTGGTCCTCATCTCATCTGTATTGTTGACTCTGGTGACTCATCTTTCTCCTCAAAATACCCCTAGAAGATTTTCCCAAGACATTTTGGTCACTCGAGTTTTATGCCAATCAAGCACAGTGACACCATGGTCATTAAACCAGGTATTGATACTTTTGGCAATGTAAGAGATTCCCAAGACCTGCCGGAAATGAAAGTGAAATCAGCATCTCCATTATGCTTGTCGGAAAATGAATTGGTTTATGTGGCACCTTGATTTCCAAATAAAGTGAAAACTTTAATCTAAAAAGAAGACTGTGGACCACTGAGCCACAGTTCTTTCTCTCCTTCCCAAACATTACAATGCTTCTAATATATTCTATGGTTCAGGAATGCCTTCACATAAGGAATGTGACAGCTGTACCCCATGTCCTGGATGTCTGTGTAGTTAATTGTGAAGCACTGATTCCAGCTGCAGTCCACCATCTTGTGATTCCCCCCAAACTCTTAAATGAGTTTTACTTCACAATCCTCCTTTTTGTACCACACCTTTTCCTTCCACTCAACTTTCCTGTATATATATCACGTATATATACGTGTGTACAGCACTCTGTGAACTGTCTGCCAGACACCCGTCATAGCCATGATATACCATTTCTGTATTAAAAATCTTTTTTTATATAATTGTCAAAATTTGGGGTTTTCACTAGCTGCAAGGGAAAATCACCAACATTAACATAAAGGCTTAAAGTATATCACTGTGTTTAAAAAATATGTATCAAAGTTTACCTTTTTGATTTAAATTTTTTATATAAATCATTGTTTTAATAATATTTTAATATACAGAGACGTTTGTGTGTCTGGTGATTATTTTCAGCAGACAAAGCTGCTAATGCAGCAGTTCAGCTTTTGTAATAGGACACATGGATCGCACCACATGGTTTCACAACAACTTGGATGTTTTGCTGAAGATTTTTGATAAAGAAATGTGGCCATCCCAGTTTATCTTCTTCACAAACTGCCTCCATATGTTTTACTGTTGACAAATATTCCTCAGACTCACATACGCCTAAAGTGTTTTGCTGCAGATTAAGGGTAAACATCTTTAATGGAGGAATTTAATTAAAAATGTGCATGAAGAGGGATAAAACAAAGAAAATACAAATGGATGTATTTAAAAGAACTGATGAGCTGCCGTATGCCTTTTGTGATGTCATCAGAGGCAGGTGTCCATGGATGTTATCAGGAGGGTTTGATTTCATCTTAAATAATGATTACAACAAAAAAGCAAAACAAAAGAAAACTGAGCATGACTTGTTGTTCTAAAGGTGACAAACTATATCTCAAGGGGTTTTTCAAGGATTTTCCAGAAGAAAATTTGGCTAGTAGTTTTAATGAAGTGGCACATTTTTCCATTACTGTTGAAAGTTACACCTGCACATGTTCCTTTTGCCCGCTACAAACCACCCAACCTGCAATCCCTCACACACCTAAGAGAAGATAGTACAACCAAGAATAGAAACATGTCTTATGCAAATTTTAAAAAGGCAACTTTAAAGACACCCTCGCTAATTTTACTCTCTATCTTATTTCCTCCCTTTCTTCCTCAAGTCCTTCCCAAGGGCTACTTTGAAATCAAAGAAGCTGTGTGCTGTGCTTAAAAGCAATCCTGATTAAATCAAGCTTAATTAGACCAACTTTATCTGAACAAAACCAGAGCTGAACAAAGTAGTGCTTATCTCAAATTGCAGCACTACACCTCGGATAGCGAGCACGCTGGTTTAAAAAAACCAGGAGAGCACAGGTTTCGTCTCTTGTGGACTTAAGGAACAATATGGTGAACAACTTGCACTTATATAACTATATCAGCTCCCAAGATCTTTAGCAGCTCGTCTGTATGTAGGCTAGCAACAACAGAAGGCAGTACCTGTTAAGTGCCAGGTAAACAATCATCGGCAACAACTGTGCTACAAGAAACTTCTGGACAGCTCCCTCTTCACGTAGACCCAAGCATCACAGGGGGCACCTGACACTTTGATCAATTTGTCCTACTTCCAGCTCAGCTCAAGCACAATTCATCATTTGTAATGACCAGGACTTTGGAGCCCTGCTAGACTGGGGTTCAGGAGGGAGCAAGTCTGCAGACAAGAAGAACCAAAATGACTAAAATTGGAAGCTCACTCCCTGGTTGTGTCTCAGACCTCAATTAACTATTCCCCCAAGTTGTGCAAAGCTTAAGAAACCCTCACAAATGAGCTTCCATTCAAAAACACATTCTTTTCAGATTATTCAGGAAATCTGTAAAGACAAGGAAAACATTTAGTATGTAAGGAAATACAACTCAGTATTATTTGACCACACTAATTCCGGTGATCTCAACTCAAACTTTCCTAATTACCTCTTGTACCATGCCCACTTCAGCTGACATTTCTGCTTTGTTCGTGCAATTCACTGGTCTTATTTTGAGCTGGTAAACCTAAGCCAAACAATCATCTCCCTCTTATTATCGGCTGCGGTACATTGCATGATGAGGAATTACAGAAAAGCTAACCTTTTATACCTACAGATCTTTCTCAAGAGGAGAGATCCTACTCTATTCAGGAGATCCCTACTCTCACAGGAAATTGCTTTCTAAATGGGTTAAGATGGGCTAAGACCCAAGACACTGACAAACCCTTCCGGTGATGAAACACCTCGGTAGAGACCCTCAGCCAGCCGGCACGAAGTCTTTTAATGTTCTTAATAAAGCTTTTGGAAATGTGGAAGATGGTTAATTTCTTAAACCTTTAAAAGGAGAAATAAAACTCTGGAAAGCTTTACTGCCCTCAATGGTTCCATATCTTCCCCACTGATCCTTTCAATCATACAATCTTCCACCTCCTTCCCATCCCATACCTGGATTTCTAGCACCTTGAGCGAAAGGCTGTGCTGAAACTGTGAGCCCAGGAGATTGGCTCACCGCAGCATATTTACAAGCATTACCAACACATTTTCTAATTAGGATCTGTAACAAAAGCAATGTGCTCTCAGCTGGATTGCCATAAAAACTTCACACATCGGATTAATTTAAAAAAAAAAAAAAAAAAAAAAAAAAGCAAGCTGTTAAATAAAAAAGGGGAGCTGTGACGTACCACCAATCCCAGGAGTGGAGCACTAAGTCAAATGTCGACAGCAGCAAAGGAGGGGAAAGGAAAGAATATGAAAAGAATAAGCACAGACACTTTAAGTGTCACCATCAGGGAGGAAAACTGTAAAGAAAAAAAAGAGGCTGGAGGAAGAATGCAGGGGGAGGTGGGCACACACAGGGCAGGGCAGAACGGGGGAGGAAAGCGCGTTTGCTGAAATGGGTTATTGGGAGTGAATAGTGAGGCAAGACAAGGCACACAAGGTCGTAAAACATCTTTCTGCATACTTGAAGGCCCCAGCTCTGTGACATTTAATTATTTCTAAAACATACTCTGCAGCATGCAAGCCACAGACACACATACCTTGAGCTACAGTTAGATCTGCCATGTATTAAAAGTAATACCAGCCCATGTTGTATATTGAAAAAGTGCTAGATCCACTTTATAAACTAAATGTTACACAGTGGATTCTGGGCTGACATTTTCATACCAAGTAGATAGAGGGGGAGATGAGAACATGTAACAACATTCATACAGCTGGAACGTTTTCCACATTTTGTCACGTTGCAAACTGAAATGTATTTTATTGGGAACCCATATGATATGTGAGTCAATACTTTGTAGAACCACCTCGTACTGCATTAAGAGCTGCCAGTCTTTTAGAGTATGTCTCTACCACCCGTATTGGCTGTGTCCCCTCCATAGCTTGTGCAAAACTGCACGCTTTCTTCTTGCCACTCTTCTATTAAAGCCAGATTTTTAGATTGCAAAACTAACAGTTGTCCTTTCAACAGATTCTTCCACCTGAGCTGTGGTTCTCTGCAGCTCCTCAGTTACCTTAAGCCTCTTATCTGCTTCTCTGCCTAATACTCTTCTAGCCTGTCCAGTGAGTTTAGGTGAACGGCCACGTTTTAGTAGGTTTGCACTTCAGCCATGCTCTTTTTCTACGTCCGAAGTCAATTGGCTGCACTGGATTTTGTTTAGGGGCATTCACTGAGTAAGTATCTGCTACTTTGTATTGTTCTATTACATAAAATACAAATGAAATATAAAGTATAATTTGGGCTTTTTTCTTTAATCATGACAAAATGTGGAAAAGTTTAAATTTACGCACACTTTGGGAAACTGCACTTGTACCTTGCCTTATATCAGTTAGCTTGTGACTGCCTATAGCAAAATATGAGAAAATATTTTAATATTCAAAATGTGATAATAATCCATGTACAAAATCCATATAAGAAAATACAATGAAAACACTACTACTAAAATACACAAACACTGGGAATGCTGGCCAGTCTTCAACAACAAATAAATGCCATTCCTCTGATTATACAGCAGTGTCAACAAAGCCTGTTCATAACTTCAATTTGCTGTCTGGCACATCCTGCTTGTTTTGCTGTGTAGGAAACACACGTTTGATCGATAAATGAGAACTCAATTTCTGATGGCTCACATGCAGCCCTCATGGTTCACAAAGGAAAAACAACAAATTGTTCTTCTAAAAGGATCCTGCATTCTAATGCAACAGCAATCTCTCATCCTGTATCCTATGAGGTAAACTAATTATCCCAACGACAAAAAACATTTAAGGATTTACAATCTAATGCACAGCCCCTTGAACCTTTTCACATGTTGCATTACAACTACAAATGCTAATGTATTTCATTGGGATTTTTAGAGCTAGAACAACACCAAGCAGTGCACAAGTGGAAGAAACATTTTAAATGCTCACAAATTTTTTTTACTAGTAAAAATTTTAAAAGCGTGCCGTGCATATGCATTCAGACCCTTTTACTAAATTATCGGCAACTAAAATCTAGTGAAACCAATTACGTTCAAAAATCACCCAATAGGTAAAATGAGTCCACCAGCTGTTCTTGCCTCCGTTATAGAGGGAAGCAGCAAAGATGTAAAAGATGATGCCAGGGTCAGATCAGACTCAAGTTGTTGCCAACTTGCAAAATGCAGGAAACCAATGCCCTGAACACATCATGGTGTGTTCAGGGCATTGCAACATGGTGGTGGCAGCGTGGAGCAAAATACAGGGTTGAGGTTTAATTTCCCTATACTTGTGCGTTAAAACCCAATAATACCTGTGGTCGTAAAGTGATGAAGCACATTTTTATGACAGCTCCACACAGTTTCCTCCCAGTGAATACAACTATTCTGTGCTGTTCTGCTCCTGATCCAAATCAAAATCCAACATACAAGCAGATTACCCAATACTTTCCACAAGCAAATTATGGAGTCTAATTTGCTCTGTAATGAGATCTAATGAAAGCTTACAGGCCTTGGGCTTGATAGACACAGCGAGTGAGTAACAGTGAGATCTTAACCTCAACCCACTCACCCTTCATGACTCCAGTAGAGAGGATGAGAAGGAAAATAAAGCAATGGAGAGGAAAACATTTTTTTCTTCTTCTTCTTGCTGCAGACTGTTTTTGAACACATTTGAGCCCATCTGTTCCCCCACAGACAGTCACCTGTGCAATTAACCTAGACCATTAGCCGTGAAACAAAGGCCTCAGCGGAAGGAGGGGGTTGTTACTTTATGGCCAGGTGGAGAGGCAGTATCTACACTTTCTTTTAATCTCTCTTCTTCTTTCCCCACTCTCGCTCTTATGCACCTGGCTCTGTGTCATTTTTACACCTGAATTCAGCTACCTAGATGTGCACAAAGCCACCTGCATTACTCAACAGCCTCCGCTCTGCATCCTGCTCACTAACTGTCGAGCTTTGAGCGCAGACATCCTACACTCACCCTCCTTCCGTGCTGTCCCAGCAGCTCCAAAGACCCGGGCAAAAAGACACCATTACTGCCACAGAGAACACAAGCTCCCAAAGAACAGCAGTCATGCACCTGTTAGATATCCTTCCCTTGTTTTTCCCTTTCCTTCTTTTTTCACCATCTCCCTGCTGTCCAACTGATCTTGGAAAAAGCTTTGACATGATGACCTGAGAAACTTTTCAGCAAGGCTCCACTCTAATTTGTAGGAGTATGTGTGTATGGGAGTGCACAGATAGCGGTTCATGTCAAATAAAGCAGCAGGGGAAGGGTAGGATGGCAAATAAAAATGGCCAACTTGATGAGCAAACCCACTCATGTCCTCCCTAACTTGATTATGAATGCTCACGCAGCACTCCATCCTAGGAGGAATGGGAATGCGGCTACTACTTTATTCCCTGTTTGGCGCCAGGGTCAGGAGAAAAAAAAGATAAGGGAGATGTGTTGAGTGGAAAGAATGTCATGAAATTGCCAAAGATGCCTGGGAGGTGAAAGGTGCGTCACGTTTCATGAAGTAGCGGGAAGTGCTGGTCTGGTCATCTCACAAAAGAAAGGCGAGATGTTCCGACTTGGGAGAGATTGGAGAGAAACGTGCAGCCAAGTTGGATGTCGACAAGGGAGAGATGAAAGTGGATTAGCCGTGGTGGCGATTTGCATTCTGTGGTGGAGCAAAAGCCCCAGCGATGCCCCCGATTAGCTGGATGCATGAATAAGTAAACAAACAAAAACAAAAATAAACCCTCCATCTGGATGGATGCTGCCAGGCCCCAAGTGTGAAACAGTAGGAAGGGAAGGCAAAGCAAGGGTGGGAGATGGGAAGGGGAGAGAAAAGAAAGATACTTGCAACACATCCGTCATTACGCTCTTTCCTCTCCTATCATTTACAGCTACTGCCATAAAGTCTGTGCAGTTACCAAGCTGCTATCACCATCCATCCACAGCTCCAGGCTAGTTTGCCCAGTAACAGTACTGACACTCAAGGGAGAGCTCCAACCCAGCACTGACAGATGTTAAGTTGACACACTTTCCCCACGCCACATGGGGTCACAATGCCGGGGTGCCAGGATGGTCACGGGAAGCTGTCCTCGCAGCAGAGAGGGCCACTAGTACCACTTTTCTATAAGCAAAGTGCAGCTAAATTTAGCTGCAGTATGGTGGGCCCTGACCTATATTCATTTTCACTGACCCAGCAGGGCCTTCACTTAAATGGTGTCTCCTTTTATCCAAGCTCTCTTCTGCAAAGCGATCAAGCTCTTGTGTTCTTGTCTGGGCCAAGATAGAAAGCAGCGTTTTAAAAAGACTCTCTTTTTTCGGCTTTTAGTAGCACTCAAATATGTGTGTTTGAATCTGTTTAGTTTTTTAATTTTATTTAACTTCATCCAATTACTCCTGGAGGCGCTGATTTCCGACCTTTTCTTTGAGATTCCACTGAGTGACTAAATGCATCTTATATCTTCATTAATTCACACTGAAATCATGTAATGTAAGTTTGGACCCATCAGAGAGGTTGATGCTTTACTGTAACACTGATATCCACTGCAGGGTCTTTCCCTAATGCAACCACAGGGAGCTCCTTAATCCCAAACCTTTAATTGCTCTAATGTATTCCTCATCCTTCCTCCTGCTGCTGCTTTGCATTAAATGCTAATACATGCAAACTACTAAATGATTTTGGTTACAGTAAAAAACTACAGCAAAAGCAACACAGGTTTCACAGTTTTTTTTTCTTTTGCTAACTGGTTGACCCACAAATAAAAAAAAATAAAAATAAAAAAAAACTTTACTTATATGCAAGACTGGATTTGCATGCAATGTATATGGTCAGAAGATTACATGAAGTCATCATCAAGGTTTGATTGGGCTTTTAATGTTGTTTTGTTTAGCTATTCTTTTCCAAGGTGCATAAAAGTTGAATATTTTTTAAGAAACAAGAATTGTTTGACCTTTACTTTCGGTGTTCACTAAATCAGCCATGGCCAAAACTATAAATAAATATATCCATACACCCCCACTAAGACTTGGTTAAATGTCACTTTGCAAGGTGCACCTTGACTGCATGTTTTTGGTTTTTATCATCAAAGTTCTAATTGTGGCTGGACACCTGCCTCTTAGTGGGAGTACTAGTAGATAATTTAAATTGTTTGTTTCTCAGGCATGGACAAAGCTTTAGTGGTGTTTTTTACTTTGATGCTTGTTAGCCTATTTTGTTCAGAGGTTTTGATGTGGGTTTGGGATCATCATCCTGTTGAAACACCCAATTTCAACCATCTAGCTGCTGATTTAAGGTGAAGTTGAAGAATTTTGAGGTTTACGCCTTCAATATTTCATCAACATTGTGTAATGCATCAGCACCACTGGCAGCAAAACAGCCCACGCCATGATGCTACTGCCACCTTACTGTCTCAGAAGAACTGCTAGTGATCAAAACTGTGACTGGGTGGACTGCTAATAAACAATTATGATGAATTTTCAATGAATTAAAAAAAACAGTTGAGCACAAGTTTGACAAACAGACTGAACAAATACATACAGAAATCCCCACGAAAAACTGATGTCACCTAGAAAGTTCCTAGTTCCTTGGCTACATCTGTAACCATCATCAGGGTTTTGCAATAATTCTGGCTGGACCTTTAAACAATTATCTTGTCAGAAGTTGTAGAGTTAATTTAAAGTGGTTGACTTTGAGGAGTAGATCTGGGTTTTAGGCATTATCTATACATTTTTTAAAAGGGTAGAGCTCAGGGACATTTAAGTAGCTTAATCTAAGTATATTTTATCAAGTCCCAAGCCAGTTTTGATGTTTGTTCGTTTGGTAGGAACATCTAATTTGGCCTAACTTTTGAGCAGTTGATTGTCCCTTTTGACCAATCATTATCCTCTCTGACTGTCCAGCTATTTGCCAAAAGGCATTTGGCTTGTCCGGGTGGGCAGCTGCAAAGTACATTTAAGCTTGAAGGGGTCAATTTTGAAACAGGGGCTTCTGACTTCACTGGTCACAATGACAGCTTTGTACCTTGGCAAAAGGGTGGCAGATCTAAATAACTTCTAAAGTCACATGAACTAAAAAGCCTGAAATGTGCAGTCATTTAGAAACGTTTCGCAAAGACATCAATAACGTGCAAATCTGCAATTCTCCTTCTTAGATCTTCGCTGAATTACTATCTCAAAGGTGCTGTCAAACAGACCCATTTTATGTCGGCCAGCTGGAGTCAATCATAATCACCAGTGAGGTGTAAATAGGCCAATAGGTCGAGTTTTTAAGATATTTGGTTGAATATACCTGTATGTATAATTCTGACCTTATGTGGATAAAAAACAATGATAATTGAAAGTTGTGCACTAATTCTTGTTTTTAAAATGTATTGAAGTAGGTTAATAATTCCAACAGCTCAAATAAACCATTAAAATGTATGCCTTTGATGAGTATGATAACTTTTGACCTGAGCTGTACATGAATTAAGACGAGAACTATACACATCTCATACTGAACTGATAAAGCTATCCTAGTCTTCATGGATTTATGAAGTGTGGGTCCTCTGTAATTAAACTGTGGCACATTTGGGTAGCAGTTACATAGTTTTTGAAAGCGGATCAAGATTGCATCTGAACTAAACCCCACATGGGCTGTTTGCATCAGCGTAAGGCGCCGCTGTGTGGGGAAGCTAAATGGATTTGACAATGGGATTTGATGGTCTTTGTAGTGAGGGTAATTAGGTTTGATTGACTGTAAAGTGACTGGTGGGGTCCAGATCTGGGAGGGGAAATGATCAGACACTTGAACCACCCACAAATTAATGAGATTCAACTGTGCCTGCGCTTATTGCACCTAGGAAGAAAAGAACAGTTGAGAGAGTGATGAGTGAGGAAGGAATGAGGAAGCTGTGTGAAACAGAGAGAACTATGGTAGAAGAGACAAAATAAAAGGGACAGAGACATCTGAAACCTGTCTCACTACCTTACCTTGAGGAGTGAAAACTTTAAGATGCTAACTACTATGTTTTTTTTTTTTAATGCAAGACATTCTTGAAAGAAAGGGTCGTTCCTCACGTTGACAATAACTTGCTGAAAATTATGCATGCCTGGACAGCAGTGGATGACTATTTTACTGTGCCACATCTGTTTGAAAAAATGTTTTTAGAGTGCATACAGTACATTTACTCCTTTTGTGCCACTTGTTTATGAATAAGTCCCATTTTCTAGATGTCTTAGTTCACGCTGCCTGGTCTTGTGGGACTAAGCGGAGACGGAGTCGTCTAGAAGCTCTGTGCCATCATTGCCTCAGGGCAGAGATTGATTCTTTCTGGAGATAGAGCACAATCTAATATGCTGTTATTTATTACAACGAGTGTATGATGGAAGATAGTCCTGGCGCCCTTGTTCCCGTCTTTTAAGGTAATTATGGAGTTCAACAATGCGAGTGCAGAGCATAGCTTGTACTACTTACACTCCGAATCGAGGGCAAAGAAAAAGTGGTTTGTTAAAAGTTTTGTGTTTCACTGAAGTGACATCCATATATGCATCTGAAGCAAAATATGCTTGTTCCACTGTAAGTTGTGAAATAAACTACCTTACCTTATAAAAGTATTAACACACTTTGAACAGTGGGATTTTGGATGAGTGAGATTTAATATGACAGACCAACACATAGTTGTGCAGAATAGTGAAATGGATGAAAAATGATAAATGGCTTTCAACATATTTAACAAATAAAAAATGTAAAATGTGTGGAGTGCACATATTCTGCCCCTTTTACTATTATACATCCGAATAAAACACATTGCAACCAGTTGCCTTTAAAAGTCAATACTTTGTAAAATTACCTTTTCCTGACGTTTCATGGGGTATATCTTTACGAGCTTTGCACATCCACAGCTTCTTATATTGGAGCTCCTTCTTAAATTTAGCTCCAAGTCTTTTTACATAAACTCTTACTAGCATCCCAGTTCCCACATGATGATGCTGCCACCACCATGCTTAACCATAGGGAAGATTTGTTCAAGGGTTTAGGTTTTTGTCACATCAGATTTTTGCATGTAGGCCAAAGAGTTCAAATTTGAGCTCATCTGATCAGAGCAAACACTTTCAGATGTTTGCTGTGTCTCCTACATGGTTTGTGACAAATTATAGATGGTATTTCTGATGGCTTCCTTTCAGCAATAGCTTTTTTCTTGCATAATTTGTGGATTTGTGGAATGACGGAGTAATAGGTGTCCATTCACCAGTTTCTTCCACCTGAGTTGTTGATCTCTGCAGCACCTCCAGAGTAACCGTTCACTCATTTTTTATAAAATATATCTAAGGCCTTCACATAACAGCTGTGTTTATATTGAAATTAAATGATGTATAGGGATACTCTCCTAATTATGACACTGGATTTTATTTAGGGTTACCAGAGTAAAATGGGCTACATACAGATCCACACAACAGTTTAAGAGTGAAATAATGAAAAAAATTCAAGATGTTTGGATTCTTTTCCAAGATCTTGCATATAATCGTGCATGGAAGGCAGCATTTCCAGGAAGCAGAAATTACACTTGAGGAAATAACAAGGCAGCAAATTGAGAAGTACTGTAACATATATCACTGTTATATAGCTGAAAGGTCCGCCCTTGTTTTATATGTTTTATATCAAACATGAAGGTCAGCTTCAGCTATATTATCAGCTTCATTTTTCCAAGCTAAGCTGAGGTGTAGCAAGAAGCTCGTACGGAAACATTTCTATTTATCTGCTTATGTCCCTGACCTTCACGTCTCCAAAGCTATCTTCCCCAGTAATATTTGCCGCGTCTGCTGAGCTGTGATGACACTATGCAAACTTGGAGAGGCAGCCTGTCCACCCCATCGTGGGATGTCAGCTCTTGTCTAAGATCACCTGGCTGGCATGGCTGCAACGCAGGTATGTGCTGGCCTACTGGCAGCTGTCAGTGTCACACAGAGTCATCAATCTGCAGCTCCAGCACCGACACTCCTGACAGGGCTCTGTCAGCCACAAGCAGTCAGTTGGCTGCACAGAAATATGTCAGTTTAGTTTAGCATATCACAAAAAAGAAAACATGAATAATAATAAAAAAAAAACTTTAAAAATACACCTAAAGGAAATAAAAAGCTGCAGCCAACTTTGACATAAAATTGTGAGATTTAGGGACATGTGATGAGATATGGAGTCAAAACACGTGAACTAAGTCACACATGTACCAGTTTCTGAACATGTGTAGCTTAAAGGTTTTTCAGGGTTCCTACAAAGTCTGGAAAATTATGATATGTCTGGAATTTATTTGTTTTTCGGGTTTGGATAATTATGGAAGCCTTTGTGTATCTATTTTCATCTCCATCCATCCATCCATCCATCCATCCATCTTAAGGCTAAAATAATGTATAACTCTGAAAATAACAGTATGAACAAGTGTTGTCTTTTGAAGTATGAAAAACCTGTTCTTTTACCTGATTGACAATAAGTATAACAAATTCAAATCTTGTCACTTCGACATCCAGCTTGTGCAGTTCGATGTATACTTCTACAGAAATATCAGAGTATGCAAACCTTGCAGTCTGCTGTCAAGCCTAACCTAACTAACCTCACCGACTTGTTGTTCCCTCATATTTAGAAAATATACGCCTCTCCGAGAGAAGCCCACTTTTTATTTGTGCAAACATACAGCATTTGATCCACAGCGAGTGAAAGGTTGACAAGAAGGATGCATAAATAGAAGCTGCAGGCCCATCATTGTCAACATGCCAACTGCTCTCTGCAGAAAATCATACAGACATGGAGACCTCATTTTAGCAGGCCTTGCTGAGAGGGAAGAATGCCTAAAAAACCTTATCCACTCCAAAAAACATACAGAGCTTTGGAAGAGCTAAGGAGGACACAAATTTCTACGATAAAAATCAACTGTGGCGGCATTATCTTGAGGTGAACTCCATGTCCATTCTTAAACTATTATTACTGTGCACATTTCAGATGTTTAATTCATTCACCTTTTGCCTCATTGATTTGTAAGCACAAATATAGAATTTACGTTGTTTTTATCCAGCTTCCAGATGCTGAGTGAACAAAGATAACGGCATAAAAGATGATTATAATGTGTGTTTAGAGATTATGTTGTAACATATGTCCCATGCCAAAACACATTTATCACAAAGGGTACTCTGTTAAAGCAAAGCAATGTATGGATATGCATTTTTTCTGGTGTTTGCAAGCTGTTGCAATGGATTGAAGCAGCTGGGTGGTCTTTAATCCATTCAGCGAAAAATGATGCAATCAAGACAGAATAAAAACAAACAGCATGTGTAGAGCTTCTGTATGTTCTTTAAGTTTTAAACGAAACTGTTTTTTATCAGGTTTTAGTAAAACAAATTTACTTTTTAAGTCCAGTCAGCTAAAAAAAAGGCCAACTGTGCAATCACAACTTGCAATTTTCATCTTGTGAGCTTTATGAAAGTCTTAATACACCCAGAACTTTTTCACATTTTGTCACATAACAGCAACAAACTTCAATTAATTCTGTAAGATTTCTATGGGTTAGACCAGCACAATGCAACTGACAGGCCTGGCAAGGAGGGAATTAATCACAGAAGCAGCAAACAGGTCCTTGATAACTCTGTAGGACATCGCTGCAGACATCCACAGCTCAGGTGGGAGAATCTGTTGTCTTGTGTTAAAAAAATCTTGACTTTATGGCAGAGTGGAAAAAATTAGCCAATAAAAAGTAACTATCTGTGGCAGAAAACTAACTAAAAATCACAATGGACACACCATCCTAACAATGAGACATGGTGGTGGCAGCATCATGCTGTAGGGATGCTTTACTTCAGCAGGGGCATGGAAGCTGGTCGGAGTTGATGGGAAGGTGGATGAAGATAAATGCAGGGCAATCCTGGAAGAAAACCTGTTAAAGGCCACAACAGACTTGAGAGCGGGTCAGGGAGTTCACCATTCCAGCAGGACAACCACAGTAAACATACAGCCACAAATTAAATGAAACAGTTCTGATCAAAGAATGTTTGTGAATTAAAATGACCCAGTCAAAGTTCAGGCCTATATGTAATTATGAACACGTGGGAAGACGTGGAAACTGCAACTGACAGCTACTTTCCATGACTGAGCTTGAGCTACTATACAATGAAGAATGGACTACAAGTTCACTCTAGCTGTCCAAAGCTGGTAGAAACTTTCTCCAAAAGCTCCACAGATACAGCAAAAGATCAAGCTAAAACATATCGACTCAGAGCAGCTCAATACAAATGCACAGCACAGTTCAAACTTGTATTTCTAAAAATGATAAAACATAAACCAGATACCAATTTCCTTCTATTTGGATTTTTTTTTCTATCACACAAAACACCATTAAAATAGACATGTTTTGGTTTATTTTTTACAAAAAGGTATTTCTGGTACCTGGATGAAATATAACAGTCTACTAGCATGTACGTCTTTGTTGTGTGTTTATTCATATGTGCTTGATGCCAAACCACATTGTGCTCAAAAAACACGTACATGCTTTCCGGCTCTGTTGAGACCTTAGTGAATTTGACTGGGATACACAGTTGACATGCGGGTTCAGACACTTGCCCCAGACGGTGGCACTGACCCTGGTGATGCCAGCCATGCAGGCGACCAGAGGGGCCTGCTTCTCTTCACTCCAACGCCTTAGAGAAAGAAAGTTCAAGTCTTTCACCATGCTGCAGCTCTTTACAGAGCCCAGCTATCTGCTGGTGACATTGTTTCATTTCATTTCCTGCAATAAAAATATCCTGCTCTTACCCTGTAACAGACACAGGCATTAGCTTGTGTTTTTATTCTACAGTGCTCAACAGTCACTTCCACTGATCTAAAGTGGTTCTATAAATGTTGAACAGCTGGTCAGTTCAAAAGAATCCACTTAGAGCAAATTAAAACAAATTGAGTGACTGAGTAATGATTTTATAAGATATTTCATACATTAAGATTTCAAATACTTAACTGAGAAACGTGTTTAGTGATACACTTCTCTTATCTATCAGTTACTTAGCTGTAAAAGGAGATAAATTCAAGGGGGAAACATTTTTTATATATTACCACTTCCCTAAAAGCGTTTGTCTGCCTGACATGGTGCCATCCTGGCAAAAAGCTAAATGAATTAAACTCTCATTAAAAATGCATTTCATTGTTAATCATTTGCGAGCAAAGAGGATTAGGTTGCAATTTGTGAAATGACATAAAATCTATCCCTTCTCAAAAATAGACTCTTGAAATTGCATTAAGCAAAATACTATTTTCCATCAAGCAGTCTTTTAAGCCACAATATGAGCAAAGCAGTAAATTCCTAAAATAGATAAGGCACTGACCTGTGCTTAATTCTCATAATACAATAGGCATATGTTTGCTCCATCTGCTCAGCTAATGCATCTGTAAACACAGCAAACATAGTCGGTTCTAGTCAATTTCTATCTGTCTGATCTCTAAGCGTAGGTATATGAACTATCCATTTCGGGATTTCATTTACCCTTTTAACCCCTCAAATTCTAAATAAATTTCCAAAATATTTGGCCATGATTAATTAATGGAGAGAGGAATTACCCGAGTCTCTTTGTGTTGCTCACTTTGGTGTTTTCCCCAACCTTAGCAGAAAACAAGAGTGATGCTCAGCATGAAATATTGATAGGAAAATCACCTCAAATAACCAACACATGTAGAATTTTAGAGCAGGCTGGGAGACAAGAGCCGAGACTCTCAAGCCAAGGCTGTCAAACAGGGAGGAAAGGAGCCGCACAGAAGAAAGATGCGCAACAAGAAAAACATTGAATTTCCAACCAAACAGCTTAAAAGGAACTATGAGACGGAGGGTGCGAGCGCAAACCACCAAGCTGCTTTAACCTCCACCCTTCTTCAGGATGGAGCTCAGGTTCCTATTCATCAGACACATTAAAAGCCCGCTTGCCCCTCCTTAGATTTCTTTCCAAACAGAAACAACTGAAGAAAGAAAAACATTTTCAAGGTTGAATAAAAATTATACAGGTAATGACCTCGACAGCGGAAAAACTGACAGAGCTGAGTACATCTTGGATTAAGAAAGTGAGTAGTCCATATCCATCATCCTGACAGTCCAGGACTCCGGGTGCTGGGAGCAAAATTTACTTTTTGGCCTAAATGCAAACTAACACTGCACATCCCCCTGGAACAACCCATTCCCAGTGAGAAACATGGTGGTGGCAGCATCATGCTGTGGGGTTGCCTTTTTTTGGATGGGGTGGGGAAGCTGGTCAGAGTTGATGAAAGAAAATAAAAGCAAGGCAGTAGGCCAGAAATATTTATACATGTAAAACTATAGTGAGTTCAGGGTTCTTTGTTATGAGTTTATCAGCAGTCAAAATCAAAATCCCCCTGGTCAAGAAATTGTTTTGGATGTATTCTTGGACTGAAGATTTTGGGTCAAAACTGACTGTTAATTGTAACCCCGCTCCCATTAGATGAAATGTAACCCCTCAGCATGATGCTGCCAACACCATGTTTCACAGTAGGCATGGCATTCTTTTGTGTGATGTGTAGGGTTGTTTCTGTGACAAACATAGCATTTGAATTTTTGGCCTAAGAGGTACAGCTTGGTTTAATTAGACCACAACATGTTCTCCCACAAGGCTTGGGTAGATTTTAACCCGGCCTGAATGTTGTCTTTGGGGGAAAAAAGGCTTCCGTCTCGCAACCTTACTTCCTCGCCCTGGCTTGTGGTGAATAAAGGTGATTTTTGTCACATGTAAAACACAACCAGTGCCTGTTGTAAATTGGTACAGCTCATTTACTGTTAATGTGGGCATCTTGGTAACCTTTCTGCAAAATATATTTTTAGCTGAAGGATTCTAATGAGTAAAAAACTTGCTAGGACACCTAAACCTCCACCAGATACCAAAGACGACTAAATGCCAAAATTACCTAAAAGGTACCTCAGCCGATTATTAGTTTAAGGATGCACACCCTTTACAACCAGGTTGTTGTACTTCATTTTATTTTTTTACATCCCCCCTTCCAGATTTTTTGTTCTGTTTAATTGTACAGGATTTGTGATAGTGACGGTGGAGGACTTTTGAAAATGATGTATCATTTGTCTCAATTTATTGCATCACATAAACCTAGAATTTCAACAGGGGTGTGCACCCCCATAAGAAACACCGATTACTCCTAAGAGCTAAGATTCGCATTCATCAGACACATTAATGGAGCCCTGCATCCGTTTGTCCTTCCTCACATTGCTTTCCACATAGAAACAAGCAAAGATACAGGAAAATATTCAAGGTTAAAAAAAATCAAGGTAAGAACCTTGACAGCAGAAAAGCTGGCAGCGCTGAATGCATCTTAGATTAAGAAAGTGAGTCTTCATAATTTTTCAAGGTCACTGTCATCAAGACAGTCCAGTAATCTAGGTGTTGGTGCGCAGCACAATCCTCACTATCTTGGAGGCTCCAGGCAACGCTGCCCATGTCATCCTCATGTGTTATTCATTCTGAATGTCATATTATGGCATTCAAAAACCAAGATCAAAATCTGCTCTGGCAGAAATATTTAATATCGTACCACTTCTCCATCCTTCTCCATCTGGTTCGCCAGACACAGACAGAGAGGGGTAGGCAGCCTCCTTCAGCTCAGCCATGTTGGATTATTGAAAGTAAAGCTTTCAGAGAGGTCTCTGCTCAGGGAACAGAAAAAAAAGAGGGCGAGAGAAGAACTGTAGCATGCATCAATTATCTTGGAGAGTCTGTGGCGTGCTGGAGAGTGTCTTGTCATATTTCCCAATGTGGCTGGGCTACAGAGAGGTCCTTGGCTAGCATTGACATTTAGAAACTGGTGTGGAAATCCCGGTCTGTTTGTCAAAAAATATGAATAAATAATGGACAAAGCACTGTGCTCACTGCCTGTAAAGCCTCCCAGGCTTGAAATTCCTTCAGTGTCATTGGCATAACTAGACACAGGCATCAGGCTCTGTCACCATATTTCTTCCCCATGTGTGAAACAACTGCAGCTCACACTGATCAATACATGGCTTGCTGGCGTTGCTGGAGGACAGTGGAGTCATTATAGCATTTCACAACAATGAATCTAAAACGCCGTCTGGAAACGGTGTTATACTGTTGTTTTTCCTTATGTTGCTTCCATGTAATGAATGAAAAACTACAGGCGCAGTAATGATCATGTTGAAATTAACATCTACAGAGAAATCTTCACTTTAGTCGTTAAACCAGGCCTTAATTTTCTATCGTTAGATGCAACCCGTATTTTCCGGTGTCTGTAAGCAAGCGGCTTATTTGAGTTTATTTGTGACTACTTTCCAATAACTGGAAGCATCACTGAATAAAATGTGTTCAATTTTTAGATGCAGCAGAGGGAGAATGTTTTTTGTCCACAGAATGTGGATAAATAGAAAATACCAATTCTAGCATAACCTCTCTTTTGTCTGGAAGCACTGACTGAGCTATGGAAGCACTGTGAACATGAGATTCCCTTTGAGTTGAAAATTAACTTGAAAATAAAAAAGAGGCCCTCCCCTAGCTTCTTCACATCAGTATCAGTGTCTGAGTTCAAATCTGTGCAGTAAATTTCCATGAAACCCTGTTTCCGCCCTTGTGCTTCTTGTCCCCTAAACTCCCCACCTGCCTTCCCATCTCCATCTCGGCAGCAACGTGGGGAGAAGCAGCGTACCTTTGTTCATGTCAATCAGCTGCTTCTTCTTCTGCTGACGCTCCTGCTTCTCTCGCTCAGCTTTCTCCTTCGCCAGCTTGGCTCTCTTGATCTTCTCCTCCATCTCCCTCTTCTTGTGGTTCTCCTTCATAGCTTCCTGATGAGGTGCACACACACAGACACATATAAACAGATAAAATCAGAATGTTGCTCTGCCACTTTCACTCTTTTATCATCTTCTCTACTGTACAGTGTACAGGAGCAGCACAATACCATCAGCAAATTCTTATTCAGCGACGGGCTTGATAGAGATAAGCCTCTGGAATAAACAATATATCTGTTGCTTCTTTTTTATTATAAGCCTATCTGTCACAGTGAGGTTTCTGTGTGACTTCACATGTTTTCAGTTCTACAGCTGATTTAGTGTCCTAAATGCATCAATGAAGACATTCATACATAACCAGCGCCTTCCAAAAGTATTCATACCACTTGCATTTTTCCACATTTTATCATGATACAACGACATACTTCACTGTATTTCATAGAGATTTTATGTGATCAAACACAAAGTGTATGCTTACACTGGAATTAAAAATACATGGGTTTTAACATAGTTAATTATTAAGAAAAATCTGTAAATGTACATTTAAATTCAGCCATATCTACTCTGATTCTTCTGAAGAAATTGCCTAGAAAGCAGAGTCCACCTGTAGTATAATTTTATCTCAGTATAAATTCAACTATTCTATCAAGGCCTAGAAGATTTTTTAGACAACAAAATGAATCATGAAGACAAAAAATAATAAAGGAGAGGTTTCAAACAAGCTCAAGTTGTAAAACAATCTCAAGTTTTGAACGTCTCAACTCAACCTAAACGGACAGGGAGGCAAGGAGAGCATTAATCAGAGAAGCAAAAACAAGTCTGATGGCGGTCACATTTAATTAGTGGTTAACAACCACGCGAAAAAAATACGATTTCAGCAAAAAAAACGGAATTGAGCATCAAGACCTGCAGTGTGAATGTAGTCATTGAGAGCCTGAATACATCTTACTTGAATAATTAGCTAACACTTATTCTGCATAATGTGATATCGCTACGTTAAATTAGCGCTGACTTGTGCAGCCCTACTAAATACAAGGCCATCCTGGCAGAAAACCTGTTAGATGTTTCCTTTCTAGATGTGTAAAACTGGTTTAGACATGGGTGAATGCATGCGCATGCCACACTTTTCTGATTTTTGAAAACCAGGAATCCTTTACCTTCAACTTGACAATTACGCACTTCTTTAAGTTGATCCATAACATAAAAATCTAATTAAAATTCATTGAAGTTTGTATTTGTAAAGAAACAAAATGTTAAATGGTTCAAGGTGCTGAATTCTCCTGCAAGTTGTATAATATAATTTAGGCATATTTCTTTTGACAACATTGGCAAGATATTTCATGGAGAAAGCAACATGTAGCAGCAACATGTAACTTGTGGCGAGTTCAGGAGTCAGAAAGAATCCTTCTTCTCTGCGGTTACCAGCTGAAATGCCAGGAAGGAACCAGGGATAGAGAGATAAAAACCATATGTATTCAGCCTTGTACAAACATGTCAGTTTGTTCTGCTGCAAGTAGAGAATAAGATGCAACCGTGTGACCTTTGGAGACAACAAAATGTTGTTGCATGCTATGTCTGTGGTGCAGCCAAGGTTTCATGTGTGGGAGGTCATACTTCATGTTAGTAAATCTGTACAATTACTTGTACTAAGGTTGGAGTCAATTCACATCGTTATGCTTCAGCTCATCTGTGGAGTTGTCTCTCCCATATGCATTCATGTGGGCAGCTTTAAGCGAAGGCATAACCCTCTCTGAGCGGTGATATAATAAGTGGCGACAGTAGGCCCCCCATCTACTGCCCCTGTGGTCCTGATGAGTGTGCCGTGTTGGCAGCCAAGACACAGGGATTATGGGGATTGCGGGAAAGGAACAAGGAAAGAGCAACTCATCATGCCAGTCAATAGCGGCTCTTTTCTACATGTCCAAGGACACGGGCTCTCGTTGTCACCGCCTCCTTGATGGATGACAAGGACAAGGTGAGCAGCAAAAACGGAGAGAGAAGAGAGAGATGGAGTAATTGTGATGAAATCAAGTGTAAATGATGGAAATAAACAAAATGATAGTGAAGACAGGGCGAGTTTTAATATTGTGTGCAAACAGTGATTACTTGGCTCTAACTGCTGCAAGTCAGCGACAACTCTCATATCAACCTGTATTTAATCACCACATCAAGGCTGTGTAAATTATACCGCTGCCCCCTACACAGGATATTGATTGCATCCACTCTACCGCTGCTTTGGACGAGATGAGAGCTGTGCTAAGTATTTAGTAACCAAACATTTAACTTCCACATTTTGTTTAAGTGATGGGCAGCTCTGACAGCAAGGAATCTCTGGCCCCCATCCACCTACAGCTTCAGCTAATTTCTAAAGGGACATTGCTGCGCTACTTGGTATGTTCAGCATAAATCGGGATATAAATTATGTAGATTACATATAAAAGTGCCTATTCTAAACAATTAATTCTGACTGTAAACATGATTATGCAACATAATTTAGGTGCTCTAATCAAACAGCACTTAATAATCGAAGCTCTGCATCAATTCAATTCAGTTTTATTTATATAGCCCCAATTCACAACACATGTTGTCTCAAGGCACTTCACAAAAGTCAGGTACATACATTCCAATTAATCCTAACCAATGAACAGTGCAGTCAGATTCTGTTATTTATTCAAATTGGATAAAAAGTTTTTCTATCTAAGGAAACCCAGCAGATTGCATCCAGTCAGTGACTTGCAGCATTCACTCCTCCTGGATGAGCATGTAGAGACAGTGGACAGTCACTGGCCTTGACTTTGCAGCAATCCCTCATACTGAGCATGCATGTAGCGACAGTGGAGAGGAAAAACTACACATCAGTGCTCAGTGCTTAATTATGTGTCCCTTTCCAGTTCTCTGTGACAGCCCACATTTTCCTTTAGGCCAACAACAAATTCAAAACCTACAGCCAGAGCTACAATGGAATATAAGCACGTTAGAATGGCCCAGTCCAAGTTCAGGTCTAAATTCAATTGAGAGTCTGTAGCAAGACAGGATAAGTAATGTTCCTACACTCTGTCCACTCAGTCTGACTGAGCTTAAACTATTTTGCAAAGATTGGGCAAAAATCAGTACAAGTTATATCTTAAAATAGCAATGATATTGCTTTTAAATGCAGTCTTTAAAAAAACTGCTCAACATACTTGTATGAATGATGCAAGGCAGTGAAATCTGGTTTTCATACATATACACTGTTCTTCCTAAACAACTCATCTGCCATTCCAGCTGTTTACACTGTTCTAGACAGTGATACCTACTGTTAATGAGGGGGTAATGTGCTAATGTGTGACTACAGCATTTCTCTTCATTCTTGGAGAATTCTTGATAATGGAAGATAGGCCCTGACCGATTGTTGAACATCTGATTCAGAAGGAGCAGTGTGGCTTCCCTCTCAGCTCTGGGACAATATCTGGATCAAATCTTGAACCTTGTGGAGTTGCGGAGGGAGACATGGAGCATGGTTTTCCAATCTACATCAGGAGAACAATCCGGTGTCCCAAAATATTTTGTAAAGTTGCTGCAGGAGTACTGGTGCTCTTATGGTTCTCTGGTTCTTGTATGTTTAAAGCAAGAACTGTGTCTGCTTTGGGTTAGATTTCACCAGAACCTTCCTTGGTCACTGTCCTGTTTGTGGTGTACGTGGACAGGATCTGTTGGCTCCTGTAAAAACTTGTAATTACTCCAGAAAAACTGGGATTTTTCTTTTTTATATCGTGAAGTCCTTACAGACCCCTCCCACTGTGGCATACTTCAAAAGAGTAACCATGCCACCTTTAAATGTCAGACCAATCACAAAATAGCATGACAAACACCGTACAAGAAAGTTCTACCGAGATGCTGTACAAGCTGCAAAAAGTCCTAGACCAGGGTTCCAAAAATATAATGCAGTTTTATTTTCTTGCAGCCTTGGGAGAGAGAACAGATTTCTCTGTCCTTACAAAGTATTTACAGACATTTAGTCTAAGGCCATGGTTCTCAACCAAAAAAAAAAAAAACTGCTCCCACCAGGTTGGAGTTCCCTTTAGTGGGGGTAAGATATCTTGGTATCGTGTTTGTGAGCTAGGATGGATACATGGATTGAGACTTTGGATGCATTAATGCAGCTGCTGCTCGGCTCTGTTATTGTCAAGAAAGAGCTGAGCCAAGAAGTGACGGTTTC
This sequence comes from Crenichthys baileyi, assembly GCA_036173005.1. Classification (NCBI taxonomy): domain Eukaryota; kingdom Metazoa; phylum Chordata; class Actinopteri; order Cyprinodontiformes; family Goodeidae; genus Crenichthys; species Crenichthys baileyi. Next base: position 355,766 of record JAHHUM010001223.1, on the reverse strand, counting down.
AATTTACCAGTCCTACATTTCGAATCTCACAGAAAATGTGGAATATGACTGAAAGATTGAGATCCCAGTTACAAGCGGTCGAAATCAACTTGTAGGGTAGCCCAGCTCAGCCTTAGAGATAGGATGAGGAGCTACATAATCCATGAGGAGGTGGTTTGGGCGTCTGATCAGGACGTCTCTTCGTTGCCTCCCTTATGATGTTTTCCAGGCACTGCTGACTTGGAGGACACCCAACTCTTGCTTTAAGAGAATATATATCTTCTGACCTGGGAACCTGGAGTTTATCTCAGTTAAAATTAACAAAACTTTACTACTACATCCAGAGAATGATTTTACTTCTGAGAACTTCTGATCCCCAGGGAAATGTTCTTCTGCATGCATCTGTATTAAATATTACACATGCAAATGAAAAAAGGAGAAATTAAATTTTGACAGAACAAAATGTGTTCTAAACAACATTCAGATGGCAAGAGCCGTCAGTAATGCTGTAAAAACTGACATGGCACTTTTTTACACAAAGGCCATGATGCCCTTTCTGGCTCTGTTGTCTCTATAATTGGTGAAATGTGTGTATTTTTCCTCCTTGACCCTGTGCAACATAACACATCTCCAAAGGCATGGTTCCCTTCCCATGCAGATGGGTTTGCCGGTCCAGTGAGGGCGTAATAAGTATTTCCAACTGCTCGGTTGCACCAATGATCTCACACAGAGAGAGTGTCATCGCTATATCTCATTTGAATTTTACAAACACTACAACGCCTGGGATTTAAGTAGCAAAGCTGTTTATTAGCCATCTGCTGCACTGTGGGCCAGGATGTGGGGTGAAATGGCTTCAAGAAGTTATAGGTTGGAGAGTGGGAGACTTCTACTGCTATATACATCTATCCACATATTGATGGGTGACCTCCAAAGTCTGCGATAACTCTGCCACTGTACAGTAAGTAAATGCATTACATAAACATGATGATTCAACCGAGTCTGAAAGCAGTGATAATTTTGCATATTGTGATGGAATACATCAGCGTTATATCAAATAAGATGAGAAATGGCAACAACGCACATTTAAAATCATCTCATAAATGTTCTGACTTGTTACTTTATGGACCCACTCGGAGTTATTTAGTCATATTAGAAAGTCACTTCATTAACAAGGAAGACTGTTGGCTCATCCCAGCCCATCTGCTGTGCTTTGATAACTCATTAATGAAAAAGAATAACTCCCCATCCTCATGCTCCTGGTCAGGATTACATAGAACACTCCCTGCGATTGCATTTCACCCATACGCCATTTCAAAGTATGGTGGTAGCATTAAATTAACAAATTGTTGAACTCCTTAAATACTGGCTGAAATAATATTTTATTGGCCTCAGAAAAAAAAACAACAGGGTGAGGGAGAGACAGAGAACGCAAAAGAAGGAAAATAGAGTTAATGGATTCTCTTATCAGTTACATTCAGTTCTGCGAGGACTGTCTGTCAATGCGTTTGCTCAAATGCCTTATGTCGGTCGGGTGCATTAAGCTTCCCCTTTTTAGTAAAAGCAATTTAGGGTGACTGTGTTGCAAGGGAATTCTTTAATACAGCAGACGCTTTGTGCTGTGAAGGCATTACAAAGGGGGCGCAACAGAGAAAGAACTTAGCCTGGATGTTTTGTCCAAGTCATACAACTAAATGCCTCTGTATTTAAAAAAATAATAAATAAAAGTCAGCCGCAAACCAGGCGTTCAAGAGGCTAAATTCAGCTAACACATCCACTGACAACAAGTCATCACATTTATTTGATTTGCCATTTGTCGCAATCAGGAAGAGTCGATGTAGGTCAGCCATTTTCAAGGATGAATAAAGCATAAGACATTTTAGTAAAAATAATAATAATAATGAGTTACTCTAGTTGTTTCAAAGGGGAAAAAATAAAAACAACATTTGAATAGGAACAACCATTTATTCCTTGTGCTCTGCAAGCAGATGGGATTAGCCTTTCTGTCAGCAAAGCTGAAGCACCAAAAACTATAAATAATATCTGAGGAATGTGGTGATTAAAGGATTGTTTTTGTATGAATATATTAACTACACTATATCCCACTTACTTCTATCCCCTTAACCATAGCTGGAAAGTTTAAATCGGTAATAAAATATTCATATGCAGCTATTTGCTTGAGAGAATAATTTATTTTCTTGGGTGGATGCCTCTTTTACAGATATGCAACTCTGGAATCCTTCAGGGAGCGCTGCGTTGTGCGCTCGTGCACTTTGATCAGAGAGAATGAGAAGTGGGTTTCACACGAGGATCAGAGTAAGAAAAAGAAAGGGAATCAGACAAGGGGACCTTTCCGTTTGGATTAATAGGTTGTGAAGAGAAAGAGAACGCCATCTGGACAGGATGCCATCATCCTGACACCTGGAGCTTTAGGGGAGGTGCCTGGAGGTAAAGAGGCAAAGGCAGGTAAATACATGTTTAAGAGATGGCTGAGAAAAAAAGAAATCCTTCCTCAGAGATGATTTTTACTTTACTATTCATGTCGTCTCTATCATAACTAATTCAATTTTCTCTTGATTGCTGCATCAATAAACTGAAGGATCTTTTAGTTTTTCTTTAAGTTCAAATTGTTTTTTTACCTTCGAGGTTTATGCATCTGCTACTTTTTTATACCAATGTTGGCAAAATTTTAAATTTTTAGCACGGCACACACAAAATGTAATAATGCACCCTGGTGTATCCTGGCTGAAAACACCTCCAAATATAACTTGACAAGTGATGGCAAGAGGCCGGGCTTCCCTGCTATTCTAAAAGCTCAATTAAGATTTGATGAGAGTTTGGGATTATTGGGATCAGCTAATTGTGTCCAAGTTTCATTCAGCTGACCCAAATCCTGACATTTAGAACAACCCGGGAACCGTCATTGCTTATGCCAATCATAAATGCTGGAACATAGAGAAGCAGGTTTAACATCAACTTGAACTGAGAGGGAGCTGACCGAGAAACAAGCGCTGCTCAAAAATCCAAACCTTCAAGCATTAATAAAATTTAAAGCTACCAACATGGAGAAGCAAAATACCTCCTGGAGGCAATACAATACCAATGTTTGGAGGAGTCGAGATGAGCCTTTTAAACCTAGGTCAATGCCTTGCTATCACAGTCATTTCTCAGTTTTGATACTTTCCACCTCACGAAAACACCTCTTTAGAGACAGACTAATGCACTAGTTAATCCTGCTTTTAAGACCCAATGTTAGCTTAACTGTCCTTGTTGATGTTAGTTACTGCTGCCTGCTCTTGAGCTCTCAAGTTCTGTTTGTGCCCTGCAAGGCTTCTACAATAAACACCATGTTTAATCCAGCAATGCACACGTCTTGTGTTTGTCTTGCAAGGACCAGCATGAAGCATCTGCATGGGCCTATAGTCCAGGCCAGAGGGGATTTGACAGGGCCAAAGCATGTGCGATCTGTCGTACGGTTCTAGTTCTTGACCCAAGAACAGCGGATGAAATTCTTCTGGAAAGATCGGACCATCTGAATCTGACAGGACACCAAACAATGCCAATGTGTTTATGAATGCTTTCTTTTAGAGTGAATGTGTTTTTTATTCAAATTTTAGGCTAATGTAAAACAGATTCCAGCCTTTCCGCACCCATGAAAAAAGAAATGTTAATTTTTTTCTACCATATTACTAAAAATGTATTCCACTCGACACACTTAACATTTTTCACAAACAAACCAACAATATACTAGTAGCTAACACTTATTTACCTGGTTACCCAAGCTTTGCTACACTGACTCACTTGTAAAAGTTAAAAAACCTTCACTTTCAAAGCCTTTGTAATATTTTCACATGTGAAAGATCAGCACATAAACATTTAAATGTTGGGGATATCACATGACTTCTGTGTGACATAAATACAGGAACCCAAATTGATTGAGTTCAAAATACTATAAAATATAGAAAACCTAAAGTTGCTTCCGTCTCTACCAGCGCCTGGACATTAGTAGGCTTTTACAAGAAACAGAAAAGAAGAAAAACAACACCATTCAAAACCTTACACTCTAAAATAGCACTGGAAAAGACAATCTGCTATCAAAAAGGTATTGGGAGTCAGGAAAAATGGCATTATGACCTATTAAACAATGACATATGGAAGGAAATGACAGTAGGTGAGCCCAGTTACATTCTTGCTGAGAACAGTGGGAGAAATATAAAGTCCACAAGTAGTGCTGAACTCTCTTGCACTGAAAACCTTCTTATATTTTGAGGGTGACAAGGTGTAATAATTATCTCAAAACCAAAAGATAAAACAAATACCTTGATGGCTTCTGAAATTGCAGAGGACTAAAGAATATTGATGCTCTATTTCAGATTGAAGTTATGTGGTCTGTCAAGTATGACAAAATAACCCAGGAGATGAAATAGTGATGCCTTTGAAGTTATCTTAATTTGCAAGAGAAAGCCTTAGTTATTACTTGAGGTCAGGAGTTTTTGAGATGTAAGGCTTTACCACACAGGGAGAAGTGAACGTTGCTGAGAGAAAATTAAAAATCTCAAGTAGAAATCTTCAATCAACTGCTTCAGTTTTGACATTTGTTTTCAGTATTTTCTTTATAAAAAACATACTAAAAGGGCCCACAATACAAGCATAAAAGTTAATTTAGTTCAGTTATTCTGTTCAAAATTACAGCCTTACACATGCGGTAAATACTTAAAGTTCTTATTTGTGTTCACTTTGATGATTATGAATACGAGAATAATTCTTATCCAGGGTAAGGCGTTTCTGATGTCACTAGCTCAGGAATAAATCAACGTAAGGTATGTAAAAGTTGTAGTCCATGTGCTGATTTGTCTGTGTGTGGTGGCTCTTGTAGCACTTACTCCGGATGCAGTCCACACCTTGTGAGTCTTCATCCAAGCTCTTAAATGGGCTTTGCTTTACAATCTTGTTACTTGTGTGTTTCTTCCTTCCACTAAACTTTTTATTAATACTCTCAGATACAACACTGTGTGAAAAGACGGCTTTTTTAGCAATGACATTTTGTGGATTACCCTGTGACTGTCTGCTGAACCTCCCTATGATTGTATAGATCATAGCATACCAGTTCTATAATTACAGTTGTTTTAAAAAAGATTTTTCTGTTTTGAATATCAAAATATATTTAAGAGTTTTGCTTTTTGAATTGAATTAGAAATAATTTAAGTGTTCCATTCTTTAATAGGTTGCTTCTATAACTGTAATCCCAGCTCATAATTCAGTTTCATTGAGAACGTTGCAATTTTTACCATCTGTGGGGTCCTGCTGCAAGTTGCTGAAAATGTGAGCATGTGCAACCAGCTCTCGTTTCACTAACACCCAATGAACGAGTGAGTGCAAAAGCATGTGCATGTGTGGGTGGTGGCCGCTGTTAGGCACCGTGTGTCTGCTTTGAGGGACCAGCAAATGCACCATCATTTTAAACTCACCATGAAGAGGAAGCGGAAGTTGGCCAGCTCTCCGAAGAAATCCTCCACGCTGACTGAGTGGGGGTCGAATGCGAAGTAGCTGCCTATGCTCTCGTACAGCTTCTGCATGTTCTTGTGCATGGTGGACAGCTTTTCATACTGCTCCCGAGAATGTTTGGAGAAGCCGTGACAAAAAGGGAGTCAAGGAAAATGTAATGCCTCAAACATAGACAACATTAAAATGCCACAGTAATCAGCAATAGCAATTAAATACCACAGGAATGTTGAAACAGTAAATATGTTGACAAGCTTTATAGTATTTTTAAGACCCACCTATGTCAAGGTCAGCAGAACAAAGAATAAGATGGATAAAGGAGGGTCTCCATCTCACTTTGGAGTCAATGACATGGAGAGCTAATAGCTGCAGACCTGAAGTAATGGAAAGGTGTTTTGTAGGCAGCAGCATGACACAGATGGCTGCTGGAAAAGCTGATTGCAGTCATTGTTCCATTGTTTCGCACATCAACAGTGGGGTCAGGTTGTTTTGAACCTCACAGCTCACGTCGCACTGTGTAATTTACTGAACAGGCGGAGGACTTTTCTCCTGGCGAATGAGTATTGACAGCCGGCATCAGTTAAGCATTATCACAGCAGCCATTGACCTCATGGAGACTGCACTTGGGCGCTACAACACTCTCGCCCTGAGTGGGATGAGGACGATGCAGCACGGATTTACGTAAACACACATGCAAACACAACATTGTAGAGGACACCAACCTGAAAAAAAGACGACCTTGAGAAGAAATGTCTTTAATACTGATCATCTTAAAATTACAGCTCACTTTACAATTACTCACATCTTTCCTAAGAGACATGTAAAGACCCTCAACTCAGAGGTAACCAAGTTTATAAACGTTGGTAAATACATCAGTTACTTTTATTTTATATGAATTGTTATGGGTGCCGATAACCGTGGCACCGATAATTTTTGGTTAATGGTTTTTTTTTTCCAACTGAATGACTGTAATTAATCAGCCTTTTTAATTATTATTCAGCATGAGATTACACTACTGCAATAAATAAAATTTATTCTAGGACTTTTTACACATTTTTAGTTGTGATGGGTGCTAGTTTTATTTTTTGCTTAAGGCTGAATATGAAACTCAACACATGCAGGAACAGGAAATAAGACATAACTTCATAAACAACCACTTGCATTGAGAGCAAAACTCAGACTGCCTCCACAATCATCAAACCTAAGTGAGGTGAACAGCTAAGAGCACTTATAACTATAGAGTACACACTTCCAGTAACACACAGCTCATGTGCAAGAGCAGTGCAGCTAAGCTGGTGGACAGTCTGCAGGGACAGGATAATAAAGACAGAAAAGTGTGGAAAAAAAATAAAATTAATTTCATTGTTCTTGACTGGTAGCAGCTCTAAGAGGAAAACCACCAAAATTTGTCAGATGTCCAGATGTTTTATAGTAATTATTTAGCACTAACAGTAACTCCCAGTTGGATATCAAAAATCATCTATAGTAGGTAATAGGATTTTCTCCTCTGGATAAGAACTGATGAGAGACCTTTTTTTGACAAAGTGACCAGACTTCTATAGGTTTTATATGATTTGAAAAATCTACTAACCCACATTTATTGAAATTATGTCCCGCTCGATAGGCAAAAAAAACTATATTACTTAGTGGTAGATGTTTTAATCTAAAGCAACCTTTTAGAGGCTAAGTACTAATCCAAATTACAATTTTGGGAATGAACATGCTACTTTCTGAGGGAAAACTGTTTCACAGTTTCTTGTCTCAGTGTAACAGAGAATCAAGCTTTTCCTTCAATACGCCAATTTGTGATCGGTTGTTGCAAAGTTCTTTATGTAAGCAGATATGATGATTTTTGCCGGAACTCCAATAATTATTATAATCTCTGGTTCCATAAATTGATTTTTTGCAGAAAATCTTAAGCAAGAAGAACAAAAATGTCAAAAAACCTCTTCAACTGTTAGGATGCTATTAGATTAATTTGCTGTAAAACTGTATTAGATAAACAATGTTTTACGAGCTGTGAATCTTGTTAAACGCTTTTATGAAATCAATCCATTTTGTTATAAACAATGACATAACGTCTTGCATCAGTCTGAAGTATTCCCTAAAAAATCTCAAATTGTGCAGTTTGAATTAACCCTAATAACTTCGCTCATTACATCCATCTCAGAAACTGTTGACATCGGGTACAAATAAGTTACTGTATTTGTCTAATAGGGAGTATTAGCGTGTGTGCCCAGAGAAGTCCTGGATGTCCAAGACTGAATGAAAATAAAAGGTTATTAACAACAAGCTAGTCTGGGTAAATGTGTTTGTCTTTCTTATGCGCTTTCTACTGTAATGCATTATAAACTGAGCCTACAACCGATTAATAAATTTGACAACACTTTGCTGCCTTGTGTTACTCTTACTAAGGTAGCAGCTTCCAATTCTTTTGCACCATGGGTGCAGTTATAGGCAATTAGTGTTCTTTTTGTTGTCGCCATGGCAACATGCATCGACTGGTGGTACAGCATGTGGCCTGCGATTACCAGGGCCAAACAGTTATCAAGATATTGTTCTTTTTGAACACTCTGCCATTATTATGTGGAGTCCACGGTGTTCCAACAAACTTGCACATTTACTGCTTTTCTGCTCTGCCAGTTTATAGTGAACGCTGCATTTGGGACGAGGGATTTTTCTATCTCCCTACGTAAGCTACGGACAATGTCTTCCATGAGGTCATGAGTAAAACATATTTGTGCTTCATTGATCCAAATACACACAATTGTAAGTAGAGTATTTGGGAGGAGTTTTGTATATGTGGAGGAAAAGGAGTAGATAGTTTTTTAAGATCACACTGGGACAGTCAGAACACTGGGCAGAAAATGGACTTATTATTCTGTCTTTATCTATGTCTGTCTGGACGCGATTCACCCCCATTGCTCCTGTCAGAGCGCTGTTATCTCTTCCTTTGTTCACCTCCCTCAATCTTCTCTTCTCCTCTACAGAGCCCCAACTTTGCCAAAGTAACGTATCTTTTCAACTTCAAAAAAGAAACTCTTGAGTTTTGCAGTACTGGAGTTGTGCTTCTTTTTGGGAAAGTTGAAAAATAACTTTCTAGGATCAAAAATGTTGTTACCATTTCTCAGAAAGATATAGCCTTGTTAAAAATCCAGCTGAATTAGGTTGTTTAGGTAAACTTCTAAAGAAACAAAAATAGTTTAAAATCTTATGGAATGTTGAAATGCAAAAAATTATCATCATAATCATGTCACTTTTCTGTTGCTGTTTCGAATTACAGGTTGTACACTACTCCACTTCACAATGGTGTACTTCAGGATTCTGAAGTACACCTAATGTTTCTGTTGTACATACTGTCTACTTGGCACATTTGAGGGCTTTAACAGACAGTATTCAGTTTTACATTTACTTCAGGCCACACTAAAGTTGGATGGCTCATTTAAATCAAGAAAAGGCCGAAACCCTTTTACAACAAAATTATTCCATAATTATGGAAACTCTGAGGCCCTGTTTACATGACAACCATCCATCTGTTTCTGTTAACACATCTACACGACAATGTTTTAAATACAATCCCTGTTCACACAGCAACAGTAGAGATGTGAAAATGGTGTAATGCTCCAGCCACGCTGCTAGTAGGCGGTATTTTCTTTGAAAAAACTACATGCACAAACACTTCCTGCTCACAAAATGGGGGAGAAAATTAGCACTTTGCTGGAGAACCATCGTTAGATTCAAAAGAGTCAGCAACACAAGTAAATACTTTGCCATCCGCCATTGTCTTTGTTGATAAGTCAGGTTTTCAAACCATTACACTCTGGAACATATTTTCAAACTGTGCCATTTTCATAGAAAACGTGCGTCGTTGTTGTGTAAACAAACAGTAGAAACGCAACAAAATTTTTCCACTTCAACCAGAAAACATTGCTGTGTAAACTGGGCCTTAGTCCTTTAATTACCCTTGCTAAATCCATAATAAGGAACTTTACACTATATTTTGACCTAGGTCAAAATATACTTATAATTCTTATAATTTACAGAACATCCCAAAGGTAACATCCAGGATTTCAAGATCAGAACTAGAAACTGCAATATAATTTAGGCTTTGACTATTGTGATTCACTTAAACTATGTAATCTTGTATTGTAAAACACTTTGTACTTTTATTTTTTAGGACAGGTGCTGTCAAAATGTAATTTTACTTAATTAATTACTTGTGGTGCCTGATGTGTCTTGTGGCTCTCAGTGTTTTATTTTCCCTGCTTTGCTCCTCTTCCCCTCTCACTCACTGAAATACCCACGTATGCACTGTGGTAGATGTGTCCCGCTGGGGACTGGACTGAAGCTGGCTGTGCTTTTGCTCTTCATATTTCCACATCAAAGACATGTCACATTGATGGAGACTGACGCACACTATCCTGCAGCAACACAACCTGCACGCCGGAGTCGCCATCCAGTATGAATACAAAAACAGATCGAGAAGGCAAAAATACTCACACAGTTATTTATATAGATCTATCTTTACCATGTACAGTCTTACTGTTCATGCTACCATTCTTTAACTGTTTCCCTGTCGCATTGTACATTACACGTTTCTTTCTTTACGCCACTGGATCCTTTGTTGTTTTCTGTTTCTTTCACTTGTCTGTTTTTAACACCGTCTCAGTCAAAAGAACTCCAGTGTTTCCCCTGTCGTTGTATTGGAGGGGCACGCCACCCCTTCAATGACCCCCTCTGCCCCCCCTAAATAGTCAAGTTAGTATTTATATCAAATTTATTTTCCATATAACATAGATCACAACAGAATCTGTCAATGTTTACCTTTCCTAGATAAAACAGGTCTATACATTGTCCTTTTACGAAACAATCAAAATTATCTTGTTCTTTATGTTATTTTCACAACACTGTCCTCCACGTTACTAAAATTGTCTTCTGTCTTTATCACTGGCAAGTTCCTTTCCGCCGGACAGACGCATGCAACGCGTACACAGGTAAACACACACTCCCGCCAGTAGACACAGACCACGGCGGTGTTAAGTCTGTCCTGTTTTCCCCATCGGTTTGTTCCTCCTTCAGCTCCTCACCGCCCAGGCTGCAAAAACACGCATGCTCATTGAAAGCTAGTTCCCCTAGCTGGCACCGCAGGGGAACTACAGCCCAAACATCACGTTTCAGCAAAGTCGATCGCTACTTTCTTTAAGTTTTCAGTTGAACTGATATATTTATGCTGCGTGGGCTTTTATGTTCAACCAATCAATTGTTATATTGCTGTTATAAAGAGAAACACAAAAATCATACACCTCCTCCCCCTAAAAACAACAGATTCCTAGGGGAGTCACTGGACTCATTCTCTTTCTACACTGCCACTTGATATTTCTTCTATTCAGTTCTCTTAGACAACAACCCCCCTCTTTCCTACTCAGAGTGGACTTTCAGAAATATTCTGTTTGAACCAGGTCTCATATTCACACCACCTGGGCTTGGAGCAGAGTAGGGAGTAGGCATGCTGGGTCATAAGGTAAAGCATCAGGCAGTGTTTGGTTGCCTCCCAATCCTATTTGTCAGTCTTTGCTCTTCTCTTCAGGCTGTCCTCACAGGAGGGCTGCTTGCCCTCCTGTGCATTAAACCCTACCAACGCTGAGAAATACACTTGCCTCAAGGCTAAAGTGGCTCGATGTAGCAAAAATTGATGAGGATTTAAAGCTGTGACTCTAATTTAAAAAGAAACAATTTTATGTGCATAAGCTGACATGATGGCATTTTAATGCAAATAGTGCCTTGCAAAAGAATGCATACATTTTGAATTTTTAAACATTTTATTACATAACTGCACAATGTATTTTAATGGCATTGAATGTGATACACGAAAACACTGCTTAACTTAAGTAAAAACTGATGCATGGTTTAAAGAATGGCTTTAAAAATGCAAATTATATGAAGTAGCCTACATTTGTATTCAACCCCCTTTACTCTAATTTCCTTTAACAAAATCCAGCTCAACCAATTGCATACAGAAGTCATCTAATTAGTAAATGCAACTAAAAACGTACAAAGACATGATCGTCCACCTAAAGTGACATGCTGGACAAGGAAGGCAATCAGAGAAGCAGAAAAGAGGCCTATGGTAACTGTGGAGGAGCTGCAAAGATCCACAACTCAGGCGGGATCTGTTGACAGGACAACTATAGTTTGATCTTTATGGTGACAAAATCAAAGCCATAAGAAGCATAGTGTAAAGTTTACTACAAGTCATGCAGAGCAGTGGTTCTCAAAGTTAGGCATGAGACGCAAATTGGGTCTGTAAATCAACAAGTGTAGGGTCTTGAGATCCTAATAATGAAAAAGCATATTTATGATAAGTAATTTTCAGATTTTTTTTTAAACATCTTGAAAACCATGAATCATTTTTCTTTCATTCCATAATTATGCTCTACTTTATGTTGAAATCACAATAAAATGCATTACGGTTGTAAGATGACAACTTGTAAAAAACTTAAAGGGAAATGAGGCACTTTATCAGGAAGCGACAAATGATGCCATTCAGCAATTTGTCCTGCTTTATACAATATCAGATAAAAACTAATTTTATTCAGGTTCAGGGTTCTGCTGTGTCTTTCCTATTACTTCTACAAACTCCAGTTACTTCCTGTCCTTGTAAAATCCTGATTTAGGTTTTTGTCCTCCCCCAGCGTCCTCATTACTGCATTTAATCAGTCACTATTTATCTGTTCGACATGCCAGAAAAGGGTATGTTTGAAATTACGAAGCCGCGATCAGGCACACTCGTTTTTAACATCACAAACTGCATCCAAGAGTCCTCTTTTTGGAGCCACACTCAGTCCAGTGTCATGATAAAACACAGAAGATCAATTTATGGTCCACAGCAAAGTTAAAACGATGTTCACAATGACCACCTATGAGTAAGGCAATAAATTACCTGGTTTGTTTACCTGTGTGCATGAGAGAGTTATTAAAGTGCAACATAAAACCCTACAGTGGGGGCCCAAAAAGCCTCCCTAATAAGTCTCCTGTAACCTAGTTCCATTAATGTTTATTTAATGCTTTTCCTATGTGCTCATTGGCCACTCCATCCAAGGCCCCACACTAAGCCTGCTTTTCTCCAAACCCCACTATCCCTGCTCCCTTTATCCCCCTACCTACTGCCAGCAGCCCCTCTGGGCCAAATTACACCAAGACTGCCCACTGACTGGACATAAGCCATCATGTTGACTGAGAGGAGGATGAAGGAATGGACTACAGAAACATGGCAGAGAGTTAGCACTGTATGTCAGATGGAATAAATCATTTTACCTTTGTTCATTGCTTCTCTTCTTCTTAAAATAAACAAAACACTTACACACAGAGACTCTTTTGTTTTGATGCTCTTGTTGCACGTGGTTCTAGACAAGCTAAGAAGAGTTAAAAGGGTGTGCAGGACAGCAAACCGACTGCAATTTGAGTTAAATTTGAGAAATGATCTGATGTTGAGAAAAACTAAAGAGGGGGAGATGATTGGTATGAAGAAAGGAGTTGCCAGAATTGATCTGAATCATAGTAAACAATATTACAAAGATTTCTATTAAGAATAGCCATAAGTCTTATTTGCCCCATTGTGTAAGATCACAAATGACCTTAGTTTTCTCCTCACCTTTCGTGCCATGCTTAAAATTAATTAAAGGATCATAAAAAACAAGCCAGTCACCGTGCAATTAAAAATGTACAGAACCAACATTTACACAGATAATTACAGCTATCCTGAGGCTAAATATGTGGAAGCTGAACACATTTTCTTCTACAATGGAAAATCTGTCCTTTTCTCACCTGCTGTTGGTTTTTCATGTAATGTCACAAGAGCACAAAAATCACAGTAATTCAATCTGTGGGAAAACTCAGTGTATGAGCTCAGTACCACTGGAATCCATTCAACAATTTACAAAATATTTGAGCCAGAGGTTGATGCACTGAATAACCGAGCAAAATTGCAGTTTAAGGTTGAAACAAGATGGACATAAGAAAAACTCAAATGCTGTAACCTTCGAGTATTAATGATTTAGGTGAAAATGTGACACAAACTCCTCTATTAGGTTAGACCTAATCTATCCGTAATATGGTATACCTGATCTACCATATTGTTTCCAAAGCCATCTGATCACCTCAAACCTTAAAACTTCCTGTTGCCTGATGTGACTGGTGGCTCATTGTGGTGTTGCAACAATAGGAGTTTTTCCTGTAACTGGTGGGTTGCCGGTTCAAGCCTCCGCTCTGTCCGTCTCAGTTGTTGTGTCCTTGGGCGAGACACTTCACCCGCCTGCTGATGGTGGTCAGAAGGCCCAGTGTCGCCAATTGTATGGCAGCCTCACTTCTGTCAGTCTGCACCAGGACAGCTGTGGCTACATTGTAGCTCACTGCTGTCAGTGTGTGACTGGTTGTAGTGTAAAGCGCTTTGGGGTCTCTGGGGACTTGATAAAACACTATACAAGTGCAGGTCATTTAACATTTCATAAGGAACTAGTATTGTTTTATTCTGGCTTTTCATATACTTAGTATTCTTGTATAATCCTGAAATAGGAATGCAAACTTTATTGCCCAGCTACTTTTTTATTAATAATGTATAGTTGTCAGTGAAATGAAATACACCACTGGTTGTTATAGTTAATACAATGTCAATGTAAATTAATATTAGAGATGATACTTAGTAGACATATATATAGAAATATTGGTCATTTTTCGAACAGTTCATTTTCATATTTCTGACTGAATAATCAAATTGGGCGGTAGGTGAATTCTCTAAAGATCATACATTTGGGCTACAAGTAATGCAAGTCTGGTGGAAAAAAGTTGAAACTAATAAGCATCCAATTCTGATCAACGTTGCTTGTCATCCTCCATTGATGTGCAGTACATTGTTAAAATTCACTCATGGAAGAAGGTTATGGACAGTTGGTTTATCCACTAACCTGCCAAGCACTCTTTGAAAATACCTGTCCTTTACCACTTTCCTCAAACGACTTCCCAGATGGCTCTGTGCAACAAACCATATGGCACTTCAGGTTAGCTATATCCACAGTGTTACTGTCATGGTGACAGTGCACCTTACTGATGTTTTTCAATGTTGTTTGGAAGTCTAAACTTAAAAAAACTGCCAAAGAATTTCCAAAGCTGTGTGAACATAAAATTAGGAACATATTTTCCACACCTGACAGGTTCAGCAAGTTCTATTTCCTGCTTCGACACAGGAGCTTAGATTTTTATTACCTCATAAGTCCTCATCATCTTCTCACCAACAGCCTCTACCTCCTCCTTTCTCTGGAAATTAGAAGGCAGATTTAATGTCAATTTTACTTTCAATTCATTCTGCCCATCTGTCCCTGAAATATTTATACGTGCAGAGAGGAAGGTTGCTTCTGCTTAGACATTCAAAGCTCTTCACTAAAGCACCCAGCTGGTGTTTTAACAACTCAGTGAGGGGGAAACTGGTGGATGTAATGACCACATCTCATAAAGGAAAAGATAGTATATAAATTAGGAATGAGAGGATTAGGGCCATGGGAATGACCTGTTGAATCATAGATAGGCTATTTAAAAAAGGCAGGCAGGAAAATTATCAGAAACCGAGATGAGTGTGTGAGGGACACAATGCAATCCTGAAATGACAAGAGAAGCACACACACACACGTGTTTCCACTCATGGTAATTGCCTTCCTTTCAGCTTGAAACAAACTGAGCAAAAGCCACAACAATAAGCATGTGCCTGCTGTATAGTTTTCACAGAGCAGCTCAGGACAGTGCTATTCCTTTGTGTTTACAACATTCACTCTTGTCAAATTTTAAAAAGATTTTTAAAAAGGTCAACTCTCTTGTTCCCACTGATCTAATCGGTAAACATCACTTCCTACCTAACATTACAATGACTTTCAGAGGATGGTGTTTTATTGACATCTTGTAGACAGTGTTGCATGTTTTGAACAGACAACAAAATGCAGCATGGGGATATGTTTATGTTTTTGAAAAAATAAACACCCACGAGTAATTTCGGTGATGGAAATGCTAATCTAATGTCAAACATTTACACTTTTGTTTTGCAATAAATTCCTCCACAAACTTGTTGAATATGCTGTGAGAATGACTGCAATTGTATAATTAATAAATTATATTCTTTCTTACATTTTGAATACATTCACTATACACTTTAGAAAACGGAATAGATAGTACTGAATATGGCTTCCGAATATGTTTTCATATATCTAATTTGACCTGGGTCTTCCTCTGCTTATGGTGGGCAGTAAATTATAATAACACTGAATAGTGCAGTTTCTATTCAGGAGGAAAGCCAGGTTGTTCTTTGCAGCCCCATCATTTTTAAATACTTGTTCTGTCATGTTGCTCGGGGACTATATAGATATTTCTTTGAGTATTGCACATGGCATTTACTTATTATCCAGCATATGCAATGTCTGTGTAGCTGGATGCAACAATGACAGAGATTAATCACGATGGCTGGTCTGCATTCTTTGTTGTTTTGTCTTTTTTGCTTTGTGTTTTTTTATATTTGTGCTTCAGTGTTGAAATGTCTGACTTTTTAACAGAAATTGCATTCAGCTAAAAAATTGTCATACAAGTCTACTACAATATTTTACATATAAAACAAACCTCACTGCTCCCTGTAAGGCGTTAAATACAAACCGAACAACAGTCTCCATTCACTTCTAGATATGAAAAAATAGCTGCTTTTTCAAATAAAACAAGTCAAATTTGCACCCAGAGAATCAAGTAAGCATACACACATGCAAACACAAAGGAAAAGGGGGAACCTCCAAAAAGACCAAAAATAGATAAATAAATCAAAAACAAGTTTGGGACAGAGGGAAAATTATTTTGTCGAACCAAACTTCGCAACCGTTGCCAAATTTGTGCAAATTTGTTAGAGGGACCCTGTAGTCACATTCCAATTTTTCTGAAGTTTAAGAAAGTATTGAATATCCGTGAGCCAACGTAAAAAAGGAGGTTGGGTTGATTTCCATTTAAGTAAAATTACCCTCCTTGCAACAATAGTCATACAAGATAGGGATTTTTTCTGGGAGAAGGGCTAAAGGAGAAGGTCAAGAAAAAACCCTGAATTGGATACTCCTTATTCGGGTCAATTTTCCTCCCGACCACATCTGATATGGCAGCAAACACCTCAATCCAAAAACTATTGAGCTGAGGGCAGAACCAGAACATATGCATAAAGTTTGCAGAGGACTGTTGGGATCTATCACAGGCTGGAGAGACAGTGTTTTGGGATAATACACACGGTGTACAAGCTTACATTGGATAAGACAGTGCCAGGCACATATGGAGAATTTATGTACCTGTTTTAAGATATGTTATCTGAGCTCCACTGAGATAGTCTTCCCTGTAACCTCCTCCCAGTGGGTCTTGATTGAACTTAGGATTTTTAGCAGATCGAAGCAATTGCGTTACTGTATATAGGATTGAACTAGAGCCTTTTACCCTAGAAATGAACAAAAGCCAGGAGTCCAAGTCAGAAACCTCAGTAAGGGAAGCGGGAAGGTTACTGCGAACAAAGCTGCAAACTTATAAATACCTGTTAAATATGTATAAATAAATGTTGTTATGGGGCAGCAAACGTCTCTAAAGGTTGTTGAAAGGTGGCAAAAACAAATTTCTCAATAAATTAGTCTTTAAAGGTCTGTATGCCAATATTAGACCAACTTGTAAAAGATTTGTCTGCGAGAGTTGGAGGAAAAATATGTTTTATGCAATAGGCACATGAGAGGATAATAAGAGCTGTAGACCAAAGTTGCACCAAAATTGGGCCCAAATCTTAAGAGTGGTTTTAACCATTTTATTCTTCTTTGTATACAAAACAGTGGAAGATTAAATCGGTGTAATACAGCAGTGCAATGAGTCAGAGGCTTTACAGAGTTTGTCACCATAAATAGCCAGTCAGAAGGTGCAAGTTTATCCCAAGATTTTTTGTAAAATTTGGAGGGGTAACCATCTGGGCCAGGGGACTTTCCTCCCTGAAGAGACAGCACTGCTGCATTATTTTCCAGCAGAGTATGGGTTTTCGCAGGTTAGCAGCGGGTTCCGAGTCAGTAGTAGGAACATCAAGATTGGCAACGAAATCACCAAGGTTAGCAACTATGGGTGTAACTTCAGACGAGTGGATTGACCTATAAAATTCCTCAAAGACAAGGTTCATTTGAGATGGATCTGTTGTCACACCTGTATCTGTTTGAACCTAAGGATTTGTCGCGAAGTGGACACCTGACGAATTCGTTGTGCCATTAATTTGCACTTATTCAGTTTTAGGTTCTCTATGTTCTTAAGATGAGTCTCCTGTAAAAATATAACTTTTGCTCTCAGCTGGTGAAAGTTTGTGTTTTACAGAGTTATTAAGTCCCTTACAGTTAAAACTGACAAACTGGAAATCTCTAAAAGACAGAGGCATTGCCAAGAGTTAAACAAATCAGCAATGTAGTGAATTATCTGGGGAATTGGTTGACAAAACAAATGGGAAAAAAAACGAGGAGAGTTGGAGGAATGCAAACACAAACACAGTAAACACACTGAACATCTCACAGAAGCATCTTCCCCAGAGGGGATGCACAGAGCCCACACCTCGGAAACAAAAAAACCCATACCCTGACCTACAAAGGCCTTTAGAGAGGTCTATGAGACAAAGATAAACAAAACTCTCCATATGAAGGGTGACAAGTGATAATAGGGCTCGGTGCACCTTGATAATAT
The DNA here is from genome assembly GCA_036173005.1 of Crenichthys baileyi. Classification (NCBI taxonomy): domain Eukaryota; kingdom Metazoa; phylum Chordata; class Actinopteri; order Cyprinodontiformes; family Goodeidae; genus Crenichthys; species Crenichthys baileyi. The sequence continues at coordinate 337,529 of JAHHUM010001223.1, read as the reverse complement.
TTCAACTAGAAAAAACCAGAAAAAATGTTTTGATAATAATTATATAATTAAAAAATAAACCAAAACTATGATCAAGAGGGGACCTATAATGATAATAATAACAATAATGATACCAATCAGTAAACCACAGTGCCTTAAGCAAAATAGTAGCTGTAACTACCTATTATTCTAACATTTCAAGGTGTGATAAGATTATTTAATACCTCTAATGGGCATACAAAGCTGACCATAACAAAGGTTACACGTCAAACAGTACAAAAAAAGTGCTGACGAAGTCATAACAATCACCATTTATAAATGCACCAGTCCCAAGTATGTCCATTATAAAGCGAGTATTTAAAGAGTCTGAGATACCACCACTTGTTCACATTTTTCTCAACAAAGTCCATGGCAGGCGGTGGGTCTTTAAACCTCTGGAAATGTCAACTTGGAAGAGTATAGGCGGGTAGAAAAGCCCAAATTTAACACCTGGGTACAAGTGAAGCTCCCCCTTAACTTTGGTGAAAGCTACCTATTTTTTGGCTACTGCAGTGGTGAAGTCTGGAACAATTGATCCTTTTCCCATTGTAAAAGTGAGGAGGGGATCTCGTTGTGTTGGTGAAACATACCGACTCTGACAACAAAGGGACAGAGGGTTCCCAGTCTGTGGGTCTAAGACAGAGGGTACGGTGTGGCCAGTCCAGCATGGGTTTGTGGTCCAGGCCAAGTAAATTCTGTTGCAATACAGCCATTAAATACTTTGGGCGGGTAGCCTCAGACAGCCTCGTGAACATCGACCACATTATTCAGTCTAGATTTGTCAGCAAAGAAACTCTTGTTGTTGTCTTCATTAGCTAAATGCTCAAGGTCTACAATAGTTTGACCGTGCTTTGTAACTTTAGCTTCCAGCGGAGCAAGAGCAGTTTATTCACCAGATACAATCGCATGCTCTCCAACATCTCCTCCATACGCTCTAGCAGGTGGTCATTACCACTGGGTACAGGAACAGCTTTGGTCCAAGCGACTGGCATGCTTACTGTGACCTACCTTCCCAGTGTCCGGTATTCCTCGGCCTGCCATGGTTCCAAGAGGTTACAAAAACGGGTAAGACAAAAAGATTGTTTAAGTGTTACCAATAACTGTTGTGTCAAAAGTTACTCAATAAATCATGCAAAAAAAAGTTTAAACCGTCACATTCCTGTGGAGCTCCTGAAAACATGTCTGACATGCTTGACACTCCAAAGTTGGGTCTCTGCCAGAAAATCAATCGATTTAAATTAACTCTACCATTTCTGGCAAAAAGAGTTGTCAATTACTCAGCTAGGACTATGCCAGAAGCTTGTTCATGGCTAAAAAAAACATGTCATTTTGTGGGTCTGGTTTGCTAACGGACATCTAATTAAATGTTAGTGGGCAAGTTTATATTTGAACCTGTATGTATAATTTTGACCATGTGTAGATCAAACAAAATCCACATTAGATTTAAACCTCTGCAATCAATTCTTATTTTCGACTTTTTTCAAAAAAATTGTTTTGTGATTATTTCACACTAACAAAGAACTGTTTATATACATCAATAAAAGTCTAAACTTTGACATTCATGGCCATTATGATTATGTACATTTAAAAAATGCTTATAAGTATTGGTTAAAAAGTATATTAAAAAAATATTTTCCAAAAGCCAGTCTGCAACAAAGTCGCACATTTAAATGAAGGTATTCCATTGTAACTAATGAGATAAATAAGTCAAATGGATTGGACATAAATCCGACTTTGTTACGTGTTTTTAACTGTGAATGAAACTCTGGCCTTCATGGTTCCTTGAGTTCAAGACACGAATTATTGCTGAGTATCTTTATTTTATGTAAATTACATTTTTATATTGTACTGTAACCCAGTAATAAAATCAAGTGCTTGAATGTGGGAATGAGAGCAAAGGCCAGCTGCTACAGATGCACAAAATTAATTCACAATACATAACAAGGACTGATGAATCCAAGTCACTCGTGAGTGAGAAGAGGAGACATTTGACATCTACTGCAGCCCACGTCTGTAGTTTGTGCATAAATTCTTAAGATAAAATAAAAATCAATATTGAATCATTCATTTATTTGTACAATAAAACCTCATTTTTTAATCAAGGCAAAGAATGCAAACAGAATCAGTCTGTGCACACTGACTGATAATGATGACCTAAACTTTATCTCCAAGTACAACTAGTTAATTATAGGATAAGATTTTTTTTCCCAGCTTGTGAATAGAGAAGAGATTGTGTCTGGAGTGATAAAAGATGGGCTAGAAAGGAAACAAAGAAGAAAGGAAGAGGGAGAGAGGCAATATTGATCAGATTCCTTCAGTCAGACCACTGGCCCAGCAGCTACCATGACAGAGCACAGCTCCATTCAATAGCCTTATCATTACCACAGCACAAACCCATTCAGCAGGTCAGCCAGTTTGGCCCTCGGTTCAGTGTGTGTCTGTGTGCCCTTGCAGTGGTGGTGGTGTTGAGGGGGGGTTAATTTCGATTCTTTAAGCCAATGAATCCCATTATAAGACTACTTACAGCACATTTCTTTGTTCACAACACTATCAGCCTAATGAAGTGTCCTGAGAGTAAAAGAGGGGAGAGAGATTAAAAAGATTTCTTTCACTCAAGAGCATCACAACAAACATGCCTAGTCAGTAATGTTTTGTCCTAATTGAAGTATGTTTGGAAACTAGCGTGGCTAAAAGGAGAATCGACAAGTGGTGACACTGTTTATGACAGAGTTATTAAGGAGTCAGATTCTGGGGTACAAAAGTATTTGGACAATTTATTTCAAATATATTAAAATTTTACTGACAACTAGAGGCCATATTAAAATGTCAAAGTGAATTGCTATTTAGTTGCTGTTAGTGTCTATCTTCGTCGGATGAGGTAGGGATAAGTTAGTAGTATGAGCCCTGACATGACGGTGAGAGATTTAAGCTTCACACTCTGCATCTATGTTCGAGACTCTTATTTTGAAGTACAAAGGGAAGCAGTTTTTGAGTTGTCCTCTTGTATTGACAGAGTGGACTAATGAAGACTGTGAAATATGTCTGTAAAAACAATGAGAACACTGTGATTGGGCAACTGTTGGCAGCTAATGACTAAAGTTAGCATCTGCTTTGGAGCTTCCTATCAGTTCTGTTTCACAGTTTTTGAATGACTCTGGACAGTTTAAGATTGACAAAATATTTATTCGATTTGTGAGAACACAAAAAATGTCATTCTTTGTTTTTGCTAAATAAATAGGAATGTAACTAAAATCTTGTCTTATGAACTCTCTTTTGACATGGATGTATTATTATACCCCTACTGTCAACACTTTGGGAGATTAAAGCCTGTGTGTTTGATAATTTAGTCATCTGTACCTGCCTCCTAGGGTACAACAGGAATCTCTGACAACTGTGTGACACAATTTTTAATACCAGACAAATATTACATATTATATTATATAAGTAATTGCTAACATTTTTTAATTTATGATTTCATTAATTAGGGGAAAATAAGCTATCCAAACTAACCTGGCCCTGTGTGGAAATATAATTGCCCTCTTGCTGAATCATTAATTAATTGAGTTTGGGACAAATTAGTTAGTCTAGTCACAAGCCTGATTACTGCCAGACATAAAATCAAGAACTTACCTAAACAGAACCTGTCTGTCCACATGGAGAAGGATAAAATAAGTAAAGAAGCAGCACTTCATGCCAAAATGTAAAGAAATTCTGGACAGATGAGAAACAAAGTCATTGAAATCTATCAGGAACAAAATCTTTTCAAACGCCAAAAGTAGAGCTATTATCCACAAATCCTAAGAAAAAAAAGGGGTCAACCTTACCAGGACTGGTCGGCCTAACAAAATTATATAGGAGACAAGATACATGACTCATCCATGATATCACAAAAGAACCCAGAACAACATCTAAAGTACTGAAGGCCTCACATGCCTCAGTGAAGGCCAGTGTTCATGATTCAACAGTAATACAGGAACTCCAAACTTGGCATCCATGGGAATGTTCAAAGGATAAACCCACTAATGTCCAAATAGAGCACAAAGGCCCGTCTAACATTAGTCCTTCCGTTACATCTGGCATAGAACTGACAGCATTAAAAAAAAAACAACAACATACTGACACATGATACTGACACATGGTGGTGGAAGTATAATGCTCTGGGTCTCCTTTGCTGCTTTGGGATATTGACGGTCTTCTGTAATTGATTCTGTTGTCCAGCAGAAAATCCGGAAGAATAATGTCCAGTGATCAAATTGTGAACACAAGTGCACTTTATGCAGCAGGACTATGATCCAAAGAACCCCAGGAAGTCCACGTATGAAATCATCATTTTAAAACTTTTTATCTTTGTCTGACATTAACATTTGCTTTGTCAGCCAAAACATTCAAGTTTAACTAAACAGAAACAGTTGAAATTAGGAAGGAGCAAAGACTTTCACAGCCCCGTTTTTTTAGTCATATTTCCTATTCAAAGGAAATGGGACTATGACTCCAATCTATCATATCCACTAGCAGTAGTTATTATGGTTTGATCAGGGGTCATAATATTGTATTTAATTAGAGCCAACAGACCCAAAAACGACAAGACCAAATGAAAGTAAGTAAGTAAAAGGTAAAATCTCTGTATGGTGAACTTAAGGTTGTTGTTGGACTCTATAATGCACTTCAGTAAATTACAGCTGTCCCTTACCGACATGGTGCAACTGCACCCAATTCTCAGCTGAATCTATAGTAAAGACGATCAGAGCATGCCCTTACAGAAAACTGCTCCCATTCAAATACAATGGAACCACCCTGTTCTTTATTAGATTACAGTCAGACATGAGTTGCATAAGTAGCTGTCAAAGTCTTGGAGCGAAGAAGTGAGAGATGCAGACTGGGGAGAAAGGAATAATGGAGCCGTCTCCACTGGTAGCACAGAGGCACAGAGACTATTTTTAGCAAATTAATTTAAGGCTCTAAATAATTAACTGATAATTATCTGGCAATCAAGAGTAAGATAAAATGATCTTCCCAAGAGTTTTTTTTTTGTCATGTGGCTCAGCGGGTGGACAGAAGAGCTTTTTGAGAGTTGGCATTAAAAAAAAAAAGAAAGGAGAGAGAGAAAAAGAAACCGGAACATGCTGCAGAAAGAGAGAAATATAATTGACAGGGAATCCAGTGCAACGTGCTCGCTAGAAGGCAAGTGGATTTGCCAATGATTAGTGCCTAATGAGTGACAGAATACAGACACTAAAAAACGCATTTCTGTCGGGAATAATGGATGTTTGCACCAGCTGTCTTCCATGTGTTTCTCACACATGTTTTTACAAACAAACATTCATTAATATGATTATGTCCTCCACACAAATGATGGCAAAATAAGGACATTGCCTTGAATTAACACCACAAAGAAAGAGACTATAAATCTTGAGGATAGCTTGAATGTGACTTCATTTGTGGTTGGGGATGCTTCGAGTGTACGTTTGCACCTGCCCCAGGCATCTTTCCCACCAAAAAGATGGATTAGAAAGGCAGAATACTGGCAAGAAGTTGACAAACTTTCCACTGCTATGTGGAAATTAAATTAGCTCCATCACCAGTTCATCTCCCTGCTATAAAGTCTTTCTTCTTCCTTCCTTTCTTAATCCCTCAAAGCAGCACATATTTCATATTTCAGTCTTCTAGTTTTACAAAAAAAATTGCATATGGGCCCAATTTGCAAAGGCTGTCAAGCAGAGCACAGGAATTTTTCTCCCAGGAACATATATTTTCTGTGGTGCTTTCTTGACGTGAACCTTTGTGGTGTGCATAAATGTATCCAAATATTTTCAAGGGTGTCCAAAAGAGACACAAATTTGAAAACATATGTAACCGATTGATGCCTACCTGTGAATAAAACTTTGAAAACTTAAAATGATGACCAGAGAAATGTTTATGGAACACAAAAAGGCTTCTTTTTTCAGTAAATTCTTTTTTTTGTGAAAAAATACAGATGCATTTTTAAGGTTAAAATGCAACAGCACATACTTGCATACTGTATTTTTTCTTTTGAGATTTGGGATTACAAAAAGGGTGCAATTACTTTGCAGTGTGACGTGCTTTGGTGGGACTTAAAGTTGACAGGCCTACCTAGCCTCCCTGCTGTGCAACCTTTTATAAAATCAATGCCACCACTAAACAACTCTCCCCTGTGGAGCTGGTCTCTGTTACAGCCTCCTTCCCCTTCTTGTGTCGGGAGGAAAACACAGACAAACAGATAAATTAGAGCCTCCCCTGCTGCCCTTCTCTTATCCTCTAGTCTGTCGAATATTGTGAAGTGACAAAAGCTCTGGCAATATTATTCACATAAAAAAAATGGAAAAGAAATTCTGCTTTTGAAACAAGAACAACTACATTTTAAACTTCCCTAACTTCAGAAAAATCAGTTTTATTTTAACCCTACAGAAACATGGCCATATTTGAGGGAAATCATCGGTTCTGACATGATTTCTTGTTGATGGGTGACATCAGAAAATAGTTTGTGTTTTTGCTCGTATCCAGCAGGATCTTTGAAGTGACTGGATGGTTAAAGGAGATATTTGCTCACATCATCTCTTCTGAGATACAGCAAATTGCTATCCTTGAAAAGAACTACAAGGAGAAAAAAAGAAAAGCCGTTTTCTTTTATTTTGTCTCGTCTTTTTGTCCCTTATCTCTTGGAAGGAGCCTTGACAGACTCTTGTCCAAGCTCATGGTGACATTTTGACAGGTGTATCACTGTTGCTGAATAACTTCAGCACTTTGAAATGATAAGAGGGCAATAATAACAATATAAATTCCTATTGGCTCCCTGTCAGCTTACCCCTTTCTCGATTCATACCTCTATTTCGTAACATACTCACAATATGGCTCACTACCTTGGAGATGCGCATGCCAATAGGGACATAAAACTTATCACACATGTTTTCTATTGCTTGTTTGTATGTACAGTGATTGTGAGAGCAAGAAATTTGACTCAGGGGAATGTGTTTGGTTGTATTGGGGTTGCAGGTGCAGGAGGAGGCATTGCACACCCAGTTTTCTTTATTTTAATTAATAATGCAGAGAAATCATCTTAAAATGCCAAATCTCCTGCATAATTTAATTGTATATCATCTTCTAGTTTTTATTACACCCCCATTTTACATTCACTTGGTTTTTATCCCAAGTTGGGTTAGGTGACTTGAAAAATGGACAGATTTTAACCCCTGAACCTTCGGCTAGTAGATGCAATTAATTAAATGTTTATAATCAGCATGTGCAAATTACAAGGTATACTAAGGTTGTAAAAAGCTGTTTTTTTAAAGCGATTGATGATTTTCGCTATAGTGTTACTACAGTCTGGAAGTCCTTTTAATGATATGCCAAAAACCAGTGCTGGAGGAACAGAGTTTTCGCTGGCTATATGGAGCAAGAGTAACGTTGGGTTGCCCCTCCACCACCTATTGCTGTACACTGCCAGTCAGCAAGTTTAAAGGCAAACATTTTTTGCTATCACTTTACATTATAAAGCGCCACCATGGAAAAGACGAACAACTACCTTGCCTCTAGATGAAGGAAATTATAGCACTGATAATTAATTTCAACCTTCAATCAAAATTAAATAAGTTGCTTGAGAAATAAATTTTATGTAAAATGGGAACAGACAAATAGAGCTATAAAAGTTTATAAAAGTGATAGATGTGGAAAACCCTGTTGTGGTTTGTTTAAGGCATACAAAAGGTATCTTGTTGACTGGGAAAACACAATAAAATGATGACCTTAAACACCTAAGGTAATAGTTATGCAATAAAATAACCAATGAAGTTTTATTTAGCTAAAAACATGACATTTACAGTTAAATAATAAAAGTAGAACTTTAAAACTATTAATTATTGTATCAGGCTTTAAAGCGTAAATAAGCCCTTTAACTACTAATTCCAGCAGATTGTTTGTCAAAACATTATCAATCACAATAACAAAATGCTAAATTTATCTATCACAATAATAATAAATAAATGTCATAGCTAACAATACAGCTATTAGAGCTCAACACAGTTCATGGATATATATATTTATTTATTCTATTTTCTCCAAATTTTTCGAAAAGCATCTTGTTTGAGAGGCCAACAAGTACTTATTGGTGCTTTATGTGCTTCTTTTACAATGTGATCAGTGTTTCCACTAAAAGAAGAAAGCATAGGCTTTTGAGGAAACACAGAAACACGGCGCTGCTCTACAGTAGGTACAGTAGGTTGGCTGAGTTACCTGCTTCAGCAGCTCTATGGCAGCATCACTGCAGTCATTTGGCAGTCTGTTGCTCTAATTTGCATCAGATTACATGCCCACAGAGGCAAACTCTCCTTAATGAGAAGCATCATCCTCTGCAGGTGGCAGAGAAGAAAACACGAGTTGGGGACACTAAAATGAGAGGCCTTCTCAAACTATCACTTGTCATTGGCGGATTGCTGTTCTGATGACATCCATTTGTGCTCTGAGATATTTTCAGCTGCTACTGGCTCTTCATTTACATTGCCACACCGTTGCAAAATGTGAATAAATTAACCCAGTTATTAAGCTAATTATGGTATTAGGACTGTCAGCAGAGCTGATAGGCCATGATACTAGCACTTCAAAACAAAATCAGTCCTATACGATTGTGGGTACCACATCTGCATTCTAATTGTCACCTACTGTAGTTTCTATGAGGTTGTGTCACATTGTAGGAGGCTTAAACTAGGCTGGAAGCAGCCCACCTCTAATCAAAGTGGCTCGGGGCGGGCTGTGGGTAGCTGGCAGTATTGAGCAATCTATATCAGTCATTAAAATGCAAATGTGTTTACCAAGTCTGGCTTTGATGCTGCAATAATAAGCAGTGTGGAACAATCGTGAATCAAACTTGTGTAGCGCCCTATTGAACACATGCCGACGCCATGTAATGAAACAAGAGCTGAGGTAAGAGCAGTTTCGGCAGTCAATACGAAATCCTGTCATTATCTGAGAATGTGAAACAGAGAATTAAGCAGCACAAGATGAAGTTGGCACAACTCCAAAAGCTGCATTTCAAAGCAGTCGGATTTCTGTGCCCGAAATTAGAGACTATTGCAAGTGGGAGAGATCGTCGAGGCTTCACTGCTTCGTAAATAAACGGGTAGAAGAAATGCACCTGTTTGCAATCCAACGCAGCTGGAAAAATCACAGGAATATCTCGCCAATTTTTTTTTTTTTTACAAAACTACAACTTGAAAGTAGGAGTGCACTGATCAAGATATTTTTGTCCCCAGTACCCATCTGAGTTATTTAAAAGTAAGTATTGTCATTTTTTATAGCACTTACTTGCATTTTCACTGATTAGAAAACGCATCATGCTAAGCACAGCTGGGTCACATTGACAAGAACACTTTTTGGTGTGGCTGCTGTAACCAAGTGAAGAAGACTCAATATTAAGTATTCTGAGTATCGGTGTGGTGTTTAAAATGACGCCATAGGAAGCCCAGAAATGCAAAAATGATATTTAAAGAGAAACTGTGTTTTTTTACTACACCTTTATTCAGGATGAGAGAGAGCAAGACTCTCATCAGATAACAGGAAGGCTGAATGAAGTACAGCTTTGGAGTCATTGATCTATTTTAAAAATGGATTTGATCAAGCTGGCAAGCTTTAAGAAATCTCAGTGAAGGTAAGTGTGTATATTGTGTGTGTAGACCCTTTAAAAAATACTTCAATTCATGTGAGGTATCTCATTAAGCAGCTAAACAGCCATGACACTGCAGCTCTCATAGTCACTTTATGGAAGTGTAAAGCTGTTGAGAAAAACATCCACACCAGAATAAATGAACTCAAAGAATTATGGGTGCAACAAAGAACACCTAGTGCTCAAGCTTACACACATACCAATTAGATAAACAGGAGTTTCCATTAAAAAGCAGACATCATAGGAATAAAAGAGGTTAGGTCCTTGGAAATATTCAGGCAGCAGAGTAAGAGTTTCTCATTTCTCACCCTCTATCTGGATATATATTAATCGTAGGAGAGAATGTAAAACTGACTGATGTTACAGGGACATTTAATAGTGCATTATGCTAAGTTTTATAAAGGATGTCAATAATGTACATTTCCCTAAAAGATTAAAGTTTAAATGATGCTACAAACTTGAAAAAAATCTAACTTCAAATAAATGGCTGCTTTTTATTTTCTTTATTGTCAAGAACTATGATGGATGATAGTCTTACGACTCACTTAAAACAAGCTAGGCGAATTTCCCTTTTACTAATTTTAGAGAAAATAAAAGGGGATTGTTTAAAATTTCTACTCATTTCTACAATCCCCTGGAAGAGTTTAGGAACCCGTTTTGGAGCTTAGTCATCCTGAGTGGAGGGGATAAAGGGAAGAAGAGAGATGATAACATGAAAGAAAAAGTGAGCATAAGAAAGTGATGGATGAGTGGGGACGACTAAATAATGGGGGTGTACTGGTGGGAAGGACTCATCTTTTGCAAATCATCTCATCTCTGTGAAAGGAGACAACAATAGAGATGAGCATTAGTACTAATCTCTGATCCGCACCTTGAAAAGATGTCAGACTTTCATTTGCTTCTTACAAGCTCTCTTGTGATCACTGAATGACAAAAGCACCATTCAGTGAACAGATTACAGTGTATTTACTGTCCCACTGTATTGTAATAAATCTACTACCCTGTTTGAAATTCACTTAATTCCAGATATGTAATTAATAGCTGTAAATTCATTTAAACAAGAAATAATGAAATTTCTTACATTAAGAAATGGCAATCATTAGACCGTTAAATTAAAACTAATCTCAGAAAGGATTATTATCTCTGATCAGTCTGGCATCAGGGTGAATACTTGATACCGCACTGTTTCAGATCAAATCTAATAAGCTTAAAGGTAAGCATAAGGCTTAGTATTCATTTGTGGGTAGAAAAGCCCATTCTCAGCATAGTTCACTTGTAATATGATAAGAAGATATTGTTAGCGGATTAGGGTGTCTCCCTGGAGATCTATTAGTGGATCAGTCCTACTGACTTTCTCATGAACCATTACCTTACTAGTTACAATCTTATCTACCCATGCTCTAACAATGTCCATGGATATGCACTTAGAATGCAAAACAGATGTTTCATCGGCTGTATGAGATTCACTACAGTCTGAAAAGGCACTGAGCGTTACAAAAGAAGATCTTTATCATGGAAGGTCACCCTTTTTTGGCCATAACTGAGCTGATAATACACTCACTAGACATGTTCTTAGGAAGTTCTTACCTTGCTATTGTGTTGAACTCAGTTATGCCTTCAGAAGTACCATAATTCTTAATGGCACAGATTCAACAGCGATTTTGGTCCATATTAACATGATGGCATCCCACAGATGTCGCCTGCAGGTCAATGACATAAATCTCCTTTGTCACCACATCCCAAAGGTGCTTTATGAGATTGAGATCTAATGACTGTGGAGGCCACTGGAGGATAGTGAACTCATTGTTACGTTCAAGAAACCAGTTTGAGATGATTAGATATCCTCTTCAAGGTAGCTATGAAAAGATAGGTATGTTGTTGTCATCAAGGAATGGACATAGTCAGCAACAATACTTTAGTGGGCTGTGGAGTTTAAATGATGCTCAGTTGGTACTAAAGTGCCCGACGTATGCCAAGAAAATATCCCCCTCATCATTGTGCTACTACAGCCAGTCCGAACCTTGGATACAAGGCAGAGTGGATTTTTGCTTTTCTGTTGTCCCTGTCTAATTCTAACCCTACCATCTGAAGGTTGCAGCTGAACTCAAGACTCACTGGACCAGACACCATTTTTGCATTTTGATACAGCCTTTGGGAATTGTAGCCTTGGGCTAAGAGTGGTCTTCTGCTGCTGTAGCCCATCAGCTTCAATGCTTGAGATGATGAACATTTAGATATGTTTTTTACCCTGGTTTCCAATCAATGGCTGTTTGAGCTACTGTTGGCTTTCCATCAATCCGTACCAGTCTGCCAGTTGTCGCCTGACATTTCAAGTTTTGTTCTGTCCACACATATGCTGCTCACTGGATATTTTATCTTTATCAGACTATTCTTTGGTGCATGAAAATCCCAGTAGATCATCAGACCAGCCGGTCTACCACTATCCCACATTCAAAGTCACTTCAATACACTTTCTTCCCCATTCTGATTCTCGGTTTGAACTTAAGTTATCTTAACTACATCTGGAAGCCATAGAACATTTTACTGCCATGTGATTTAATTCATTAACTACACACAATTGAATAGGTTTGCCTAAAAAGTAATGTTTAGTATATTTTATTCATTTTAAAATATCCCTTCTGAATTACTAATTTTAAGTTCCATTACCTTGGAAGGTTGTAGTCCTTTCCAGAACAACAAAGTACATAGAGCGGAACCCAGCTCATTATTATATGACCAATTGTGCAACCAGAAAAGAGGGAAGTGTTTCCATTGGCTGCCATCACTTTTTCTACTGTCCTGTCTTGTTTCTCGTTTTGTTAGAAAAAGAGGCAAGATATGCTTTTACAGGTAAATATTCAGAGCCAATGAAACAAAAAAATTCAGATGTATAAAACTGTGCGTAGACGCGTCACCACACACGTAGCCTTCATATTTCTCAATTTGTGGTGAATTCTGTGCAGCTGCATGTGGTGCTTGAACCGCCCGGTCTCCGCCCATAAATACACATACAAAGTAGTATAAATATCCAGAAGGCACCCGCCATGTGTCCAAATATATGACAGTCCGAACCGGTTCTTTTTGGCGAAAAACGCTAAGAGAAACTGTGTCTACACACCATGAGGGCTATTTGTAGTCAGTTACAGCAAACCAACAACTTCTTGAATGACATCAGCGACTCAAACCTGACTGAAAATCAAACATACCTTAAATACTAGGTACCTCAGTTCTACAACGAGTGTATCTAATCCAAACGGCGCTATCTAGCTGCTACACTAAGCTCAATTATAGCTCAATGCTAATCATTATAATGACGTGAATATGCCTCCCATATTTCTATTAGGAAGACTTTCACCACACACACTGTGTGAAGAACTTTAAATCTTTACAGCCATTCAAGACGTCACATAAAAAAATAGAAAAGTATCTAGAAGCAAGCCATCGCACACAAAGGTTTGTTACCAACAGAACTATTATTAGATTAATTATAATTATTATAGTATAAAGGGATCATGAGTTGAGGCCTTGCATTAGTGAGACAATAGATTGCACATATATTGAATGAACATGCTTTCTATTTACAAAAGCATTTTCACTTACAGCTGGTGCCCATGTAGCAGTATTACATTCAGAAATTGGCTCCTAGTTGCAAATAGCCACAGTTTAGGGGAATTTCATAAATCTGAGCAACATTCGGATGAGGCCGTCCCATATGGTTGGCATGGCCCAGGTCATGGATGACTGTTAAATACCTGACCTCGAATGGCGATGTCCTCCAGCCGTGCCAAAGCTGCCATCGTTCCACAATAACGCTCAGCTTTACGCAGCTATTTATGGTCCGGTGTGGTTGTCTCCAGCTTGTCCACCTTATGAATCATCACACCTGACTTGATTAGAATTAATCTGCTGATATGACAGTTTTCTTTTTCAGTATGAATGAAAGTGCCCTATTTCATGCTCTTCAGTGCTAAGACCAATGCGGATTGACATCTACATGTAACAAAAAAGAGGAAGTTTCACATTTTACATCTGACTGAGGTTATTTCCATCATTTTCTGCGGTGTGTTAGTTGTTCTATGAGGCTAAATGTGATTCAGTTTCATTGTTTGTGTTTAAACCATAAAAGCTCAAACTCATGAAAAAACATCAGTTTTGATGCTCCATGAATTAAATACAACTGAGCAGTCATATTTCAGTGTATTTAGGTGAGTTTTAGTTCCCTGTAATTTATTATTGTTGATTGAAAAAGTTTGCGTGGCTTCCACACATTTTCATGGCAGGTCAAAGGTTTGCATGAATTTACCTACACTTTCACCCAACGTTCATTTTTGTTCATGCCAAGCTGTGCGTAAAACATTGTGCCGCAAGGTTTTTGTGCAAAGCACGCTTCTTACATGAGGTCCCAGGTGCGTTAGTAATGGTGTTGTAACAGTTGACTTTTGATTGGATTAATGCGCTTCTTGGCTTGAAAATAGAACACACCAATTTTTAAATCAGACGATGAGAAACCGAGTAAATGCAAAATGCTTTTTAAAAAAAAAATGATTATCATTTATTAAGGGAAAATAATATGCAAACTAACCCGACCCTTTGAGAAAAATGAATTGCTGCCTAAGTCTAATAACTTTTGTACCACCAATGGCAGCAAATACATAATCAGCTTGGAGGAATTTCATCCCACTCTTTGCAGAATTGTTTTATTTCAATTGTTTTATTTCAGTTGCAGTGCAGGGTTTTCAAGCATAAATGGCCTGATTAAGGTCACGCCTTAGCATCTGAAATAGATCTGAATTCAGACTTTGACTTTGGCCTCTCTGAAACCATCAATCTTTTCGTTTTTAGCCTTTCAGAGAATGAATTGCTAGTGTTCTTCAGATCAAAGTGCTGCTGCATGAATCAAGTGGACATTCTCCTTCAGGCTTTTCTGGTAAAAAGCTCCAAACCATTACACTACCACCACCTTGGCTGACGGTGTGTTGTTTTACTCCTGAACTAATTTGTAGTTTCAGTTTAAGTGTTTCTTTTATTTTAGCGATCTTGCCGTAATGAGGCCTGTATGTGGCTGTCGAAATATGACTAGTCACAGTAAATGCATGATTTAAGACTCTTTCACTTAATTTCTGAACTGATCCTTTAAAAACAGATTTTATTGACTCTGGTCATCTTTTTATATTAAGATTGGTTTAATGATCTGAAATGTCTGCAAACGACTGAAGTCATCTAAAAAGGGACAAATACCAAGCATCACCAGCTTTTTTTTTTTTTAATCTCAGGCTTTACAATGTGCCACAGAAGTGACAATGGCTTCTCCCAAGGAGTTAAAAAAAATCCGCTGACAAAGTGAGCAGTGTTCCTGCCCAGAGCCTACACAGAGAGATGGGTGAAATTCAATCCTCCTCTTTTTGCCAACTGTTAGAAATCTATTAGAGGCCAATAAGGATTTTGAGCGAAGGAGTTTCGAGACATTTCGGGTCAGCCTTTGAGGTTAATTGTGGAGTCGTCTGCCTGGTCAGTGAGGGGATCATTGTGCGAAACCAATCCTAAAGGCAGGGGATGGACAGTCAGTGTGGATGGCATTCACAAGATTAGAACAGCTGATGGAAAGGGCAAGGAGAATCAAAGCAAGGTGCAGAGGATGGAAACATGAACCAACAGACCTCAAATCAACACTTTCACAAAGCTGCCGATGTTAAATGGATTTAGGAATACACTTAATGTACTTAAGAGTGGTTGTATTTAGTCAATAAGCCCACTGTGACTGACTCTGCTTGCATTTAAATACATGGTGTGGTTTAACCTTTGCATAAAGAAGAAAAACATTGTATAAAAATACCTCCCCTACCCACCTATTTGATAGCACAAGGTGAAATTACTAAAACACACATACAGGACAGTCACCATCAGCCACCCTCTCACCTTGCTGGAGTAATTAAAGAGAATCTGCTGAACACAGGAGACAGAGTGATTAAAGTCCAGCTTAATCACATCCACAGAAAGGTGAAGAACTTCAACTCCACTAATGTTTTTTTACAAAAAAGAAAATAAAGCAAAACATACATTCAGGGACAGTTTATTTTCCTCTGATGAAGGTTAAATTAAAAGACAATGTAGGCGGGGCGGGGTGGTCATATTGGGACATGTTGCAGAACGACATGGTCCTCCTGTGGGCATCGCTCTACATCTCTCTGGCCGCATCCATGCCAGGCCCGGTTCACAACTTCTATATATGTGATGCACACGCCGGTGACACTCACTCTCTCTTGCATATACATAAATTCGTGGCGGCACTTTCCCCTCAGAAACCCACATACACAATGTCCCTCATCACCTTGCTCAAAGATGAATGAGTTTGCCGCTGTCCTCAATCATTTTAATCACTTCAGTTGAAAATGCCTCATTCCCAGCTATCATCCCACATAGCCTGGCAGCTATCTCATGAGCACACATTCCTGCTCTCCCCTGAACTTCCTCCTAACATACACACAGAGAAACCACAAGCTTTATTCGCTGTTAGTACCGATTGCTATGATACCAGAGTTTCTTGGTTATCAGCAATAACAAGACGCCTCATGGTAATTGCCACCGGCACTCTAAAAATATTTACCCATCGACCTTTCGTGTAATCAAGCACATAAACACTAAAACATACTGTATCATGCAAATGTTTTAGACAGCCAAATTAAATCCTCCAAATCTTCTACAGTGCTTGCTCGAACCTTCAGCTTGACAGGTGTATTTATCCGAGACAACAAAGCACCTGTTACAGTTTGTTTGTGGGTTTAGCAATTTGTATATTGTTTTGCTTTAATACCACTCAGAGGAGAATAATCACCTTTAAAAGAAGTTTTATGCATTATACTGTATACATAATATTTCAATGCTAATGCTTCATAAAGACATGATATACTGTGGCTTGCTAAACCATGTAATTTTTTTCTACATTAGAACAACAAACTTTAATTTATTTTATCTGGATTTTATTTGATAGACCAAAACAAAGTAGTGTGTAATTGTGAAGTGGAATGAAATTTATATTTGGCTTAATAAAATTTTTACAAAAAACGAAAAATGTACATGTATCGAACCCCATTTACTCTGTTACCCTTAAAAAAAATACAGTGCAGCCAATTGCCTTCAGAAGTCACTTAACTTGTAAAGAGTCCACATGTGTGTAATTTAACCTCAATATAAATCCAACTGTTCTGTGAAGGTCTCACAGGTTTGACTGAGAACATTAATGAACCAACAGCACCATGAAGACCAAGATACAAGGGAGAAGTTTAAATCAGGGTTGGGTTTTTAAAATAATATCTCAAGGTTTAAACATCTAATGAAGCACTGCTCAATCAATCATCGCAGTAAATATACACATACACATATACACATACAGCCCTAACCCTACACATGTGAAAATGGCCAAGTCAAAATTAAAAACTATTTTCAATTTGGCTTTAAAAAGAGGAGGTTCTATAAAATAAATTAATCCAAAAATAAGGATTAAAACAACCATTTTCCATACTTATCCAGACTTGGAGTAAGATAAAATCAAGTTCCATCTTTTTTACCCACTCTGTTGCATTATATGAAACAAAAACCTGAATACCAAAAGGCCATTGCTCCTTATTTGATTTTTAGTGGATGCATTTAAGATTAGATTTTAAAAATATAACAATTCGTGCGCTGATTGTACTGAATATAAACCTGAACTTTTCAAAGCTCGTGAGCCTTATTCCTAGGAATGCTGGAGGAAAGGGAAATTAATTACTTAAAGTATAATGTTACCAAGTCAGAAGCTGCTCTGCAGTCTCCACACAGTAGGCACCCCTAGATAAGTATTTTACATTTTTTGTTTAAAACTAAAACGTAAAACATATTCCTTATTTTATACTTGTGTCTCGAAACCCCTGGTTGGTCGTGGCAGATGGATGCTCACACTGAGCCTGGTTCTGCTTGAGGTTTGTTCCTGTTAAAAGGGAGATTTCCTCTCTACTGCAACTACATGCCTGCTCTAATGCTTGAATTTCCCAAATAAAAGACATTTTCCAGTTATTTCGGTGAAAATACACTGAGATCATTTATGAGTTAAACAATGAATCCTGGAAGAGGAAATGGGATGTTACTAAGAATCTACCAGGATTCCCTGTGATGATAGCAGGAAGAGACTAAAAGCTTTGACCAATGTAAAGGAGAAGGGGCTTGCTCTGATTATTAACACCAGATGGTACAATCAGGGTAAAGGAGATCATGTGTAGCAGGAACATCGACCTACTGGTTGCTGCTCTGATCAGATTACTAGCCTAAGGAGTTTTCCCACGTCTGTGTTGTTAGTGTTTATGTCTGTTTGTGAGTGCAAACTGTGACCATGTTGGAATCTTCTAAAAGTAAGGCCTCAAAAAACACCCATTAGAGAACTTTGAGGAGGTAACATCAGTATAACAATCAAACGTTTATAACTTCTCCAAACCAAAGGTCAGCCAAGAGCTCCAGGCGACGGTTTCAAATCTACTGAATGAAGCATCCTGATAGAAGAGCACAGTGAAGACATAAGGTGGGGGGAAACAGCAGGACTATAAGCACTGCAAACAAGCAGAGCTACATACATATATATATACAGGGGTTGGACTATGAAACTGAAACACCTGGTTTTAGACCACAAAAATTTATTAGTATGGTGTAGGGCCTCCTTTTGCGGCCAATACAGCGTCAATTCGTCTTGGGAATGACATATAAAGGTCCTGCACAGTGGTCAGAGGGATTTTAAGCCATTCTTCTTGCAGGATAGTGGCCAGGTCACTACGTGATACTAGTGGAGGAAAACTTTTCCTGACTCGCTCCTCCAAAACACCCCAAAGTGGCTCAATAATATTTAGATCTGGTGACCGTGCAGGCCATGGGAGATGTTCGACTTCACTTTCATGTTCATCAAACCAATCTTTCACCAGTCTTGCTGTGTGTATTGGTGCATTGTCATCCTGATACACGGTACCGCCTTCAGGATACAATGTTTGAACCATTGGATGCACACGGTCCTCAAGAATGGTTCGGTAGTCCTTGGCAGTGACGCGCCCATCTAGCACAAGTATTGGGCCAAGGGCAGGCCATGATATGGCAGCCCAAACCATCACTGATCCACCCCCATGCTTCACTCTGGGCATGCAACAGTCTGGGTGGTACGCTTCTTTGGGGCTTCTCCACACCGTAACTCTCCCGGATGTGGGGAAAACAGTAAAGGAGGACTCATCAGAGAACAATACATGTTTCACATTGTCCACAGCCCAAGATTTGCGCTCCTTGCACCATTGAAACCGACGTTTGGCATTGGCATGAGTGACCAAAGGTTTGGCTATAGCAGCCCGGCCGTGTATATTGACCCTGTGGAGCTCCCGACGGACAGTTCTGGTGGAAACAGGAGAGTTGAGGTGCACATTTAATTCTGCCGTGATTTGGGCAGCCGTGGATTTATGTTTTTTGGATACAATCCGGGTTAGCACCCGAACATCCCTTTCAGAAAGCTTCCTCTTGCCTCCACAGCTAATCCTGTTGGATGTGGTTCGTCCTTCTTGGTGGTATGCTGACATTACCCTGGATACCGTGGCTCTTGATACATCACAAAGACTTGCTGTCTTGGTCACAGATGTGCCAGCAAGACATGCACCAACAATTTGTCCTCCCTTGAACTCTGGTATGTCACCCATAATGTTGTGTGCCTTTCAATATTTTGAGCAAAACTGTGCTCTTACCCTGCTAATTGAACCTTCACACTCTGCTCTTACTGGTGCAATGTAGATTCAATGAAGACTGGCTACCAGGCTGGTCCAATTTAGCCATGAAACCTCCCACACTAAAATGACAGGTGTTTTCAGTTTCATTGTCCAACCCCTGTATATATATATATATATATATATTATATATATAATATATTATATATATATATATATACACACACATATATACACACTTATATACACATACACACATATATATACATATATACACATATATATACACACACATATATATATATATATATACACACACATTATATATATATAATATATATATATACATATATATATTATATATATATATATATACACATATATATATATATACACATATATATACATATACATATACATATACGTATACATAACAATATATATATATTTTTTTACTTTTTAAAGAGAAATAAAAATCTCAAAAGTATGGCATGCACATGTTTTTACCAGCTTTGCACATCTAGAGATTTACATTTTTTCCTTTTCTTCTTTGTAAAATAATTCTAGCTTAGCCGGATTAGAAAGATTGTCTCATCCTCAATTATAAGGTCTGTCCAAAAATTCTCAGTTAGAATTAGGCTTAGGCCATTCTGGATTAATATAATTTGATTCAAAATGTTCCTGTTACTGTAGCTCTGGTTGTATGTTTAGAGTCATTCTCCTGCTGAAAGGTGAACCCCTGCCCCTGTCTTCTGCAGCCGCTTTCTTTTTAAGATTAAACAATCTTGCACTTCTTCCATAGTGTCTGATTTGTGGAGCACATGACTACAAGTTATGTCATCAGATTCTCAAACCTAAGCTGACTCCATTCAGCTCCCCCAATGTTAACATGGCCAATTTGACTGCTTTGTTAACTAACACTATTCTTGCCCATTTTGTCAGTTTTAGGTACGGCCATGATGTGTGTTAATCTGAGATGTGAAGTATTGATTAGTTATAAAGAATGCCTGTTTTCTATTAAATGACACATTTACTGTTGTGTGAGAAATTACATCCTACTGACTACCTTAAAACTGTGTTAGTGCTCTGGCTCTCTTCAAACCGAGTTCTGTTTCCACCAAAACAAGCCCGGATTACCAGTAAAATCCAGGAGATAGTAAAAGAAACTGCTTCATGAAAGGTGACTGTGAAGGGGTGAGGTGCATGCATGAGGAAATTCAAGGTCCGCCTGACAGAGGCCAAGCATGAATACAAAAGGGAAAGGAAAGGAAACATAAGCTGCAGAACAACAAGATAAGGGAGGTCTGGGCTGATATGAAAACTATCTCGGGGTGATATAAGACAACCACACAGAGGAGAGGGAGCCTGTGAGAGCACAGCTCAACCCTTTTGATTAACAGGTTTGACGGCCCCCGACGCCCCCCCCGCCAGGCAGCCTGGTCAGGGTTTATCCAAGGATGCTAGAGGCCCACTAGATGGGGAAGTAAATGAAGCCCATACCAAGCTGCAGCCCAGAAGAAGACCCTGAATAAACTGCAGGATACTCTGAACAATACACAAAAATCATCTGCAAAACACAGCCACCAGGCAAAGGAGTGTTTTTGTTTGTTTTTTTTTTGTTGGAGATTTTTGCTCCAATCTTGTAACACAAAGAGGCTCAGAAACTTTCCTCCCCGTGGTCATAAGGCTCTATAACTCATCTCAGCTATATCAGAGGGGAACAAATCAACAGACAAGTAATCTCTACTCAAATTGCATTTCTTTGCTTGCAAGAATTTTCTTTTCAATATGAAAGTTTGTTATGTTTGAACAAATACAAAATGTTTTTTTCAGTGGAATATGGTGTTTACATCTTCTGTTTAAATAGTTATTTTTGATGACAAGCTTAACATTGTCTCTCTGTTGGGAGGTTTCTATTGTAGTGCATGCTAAGTGTTGTTACACTGCAACAGGACTCGCTGCTTAGGAATTAGTGTTGCCAACAATGAATTGCCAAAATTTACCAAGTACCTTGTGAGAATCTCACAAAAGTGAGTACACCCCTCACATTTTTGTAAATATTTTATATCTTTTCATGGAACAACACTGAAGATATGACACTTTGATTTACTGTAGTCAGTGTATAGCTTGTATAACAGTGTAAATTTTCTGTCCCCTTAAAATAACTCAACACACAGCCATTAATCACTAAACCACTGGCAACAAAAGTGAGTACACCCCTAAGTAACTCAACACACAGCCATTAATCACTAAACCACTGGCAACAAAAGTGAGTACACCCCTAAGTAAAAATGTCCAAATTGTGCCCAAAGTGTCATTATTTTGTGTGGGCACCATTAGTTTCCAGCACTGCCTTAACTTTCTTGGGCATTAAGTTCACTAGAACTTCAGAGGTTGGTACAGGAATCCTCTTCCACTCCTCCATGACGACATCATGGAGCTAGAGGATGTTAAAGAGATTGTGCTCCTCCACCTTCAGTTTGAGGCTGCCCCACACATGCTCAATAGGGTTGAAGTCTGGAGACAGGCACCTTTACCCTCAGTTTTTTAGCAAGGCAGTGGTCGTCTTGGAGGTGTGTTTAGGTGTGTACTCACTTTTGTGAGGTACTGTACATCATGTGCTTGCAATAAAAGGCCGCTATATGCATTATACTATTGTACTCAGTGAAAATATGCTTTCATGTACTTGTTTTATACGGTAATATGTGATAATTGCTGAAATACAGGTGGACCTCAGTAAAATTTGAGCATCCTATAAAAGTTGTTTTATAGTAAAGTCAAAAAGATGCATTACTTACAGAACAATGTATTTTGATTTCGATTAATTTCAAATCTTATAGTTTAAACTAATAAAAACCCAAAATTTAGATTATCTGAAACCAAGACTTTTACATAAGACCAATGAAAAATGATTTTTATATCATAAATGTTATGACCGTATTATGGCCAACACAACAATGGAGTACTGCTGACTTGACAGTTGTCCAGCAGATGGTCATTGACACCCTCCACTAGGAAGGCAAGCCACAAAAGCTCATTGCTAAGCTGATTGCTCAGAAGGATTTTGAAAAGTATATTAATGGAATGTTTAGGGAAAGGAAAAAGTGTGATGAAAAAAGCATGCATAGGCAACAAGGATATAAGAGCTTTGACAGGGTTGTGAAATAAAACATTAGGGGGGGATGCGGACTGTGGCTGGAATGGTTATGTAAATGAGCCACAACACACAAACATGTCCAGGACATGGGCTTCAACTGACATATTCCCTGAATTATGCCCAAGGGAAAAATGACTGGATTGTTGCTCAGTGGTCCAAAGTTCTCTATTAGAATAAATGAAAATTTTACATTTTATTTGGAAAGAAAGCACTCAGAGTCTGGAGGAAGAGTCAAGAAGCACAGTAATTCAAGTTGCTTGAAGTCTAGAGTTACGTTTCCACAGACAGAGGTTTGGAGAGCAGTGTCATCTGCTGGTGTTGGTCCACTGGGTTTGATTAAGTCCAAAGTCAGGCATAACCATCTTCCAGGAAACTTTAGAGCCTTTTATGTGTCTCTCCCCTTTATTAAACTGATCCTATGTAATATTTTATTTTAGAAACTCAATTTTTGGGGGTTCATTAGCTTTAAGCCATTACCACAAACAATTGAAATATGTCACACTATGTATAATAAATTTGCATTTTTGCACTGAATTACTGAAATAAAGGATATAAAAGTGTACTGGAGATGCCCATGTATAGAAATGAGGTGTATAGGAACAAAGGTGTCTTTAAGATGACCTTGCTCACAGAGGTTCAAGAATACAGTCACCACAGAAACCTCCTGCATCCCCTTGATGTATGATCCATTAGAAATGAGCCTCAAGACCACATTCAGTCCACAAAAGTGCATAAGAACTGCAGTCAGTCATTCAAATTTCTCCATTATTCTCCATTTTTTTGACACTGTGTTACAACTTGCCCCAAGAAACAATATGAAAACCTTTCCAACCGGTGTTCAATCACAATTATGGGTGCCATGATCTGCTCCACTGAACTTGAGTTTCTCTCAACACATTTCCAACACAAAAAAGGTACATATCCAGGAGGTTGATGGTTTGATAATAGCAAATACACAATGGCACTGTGCAAAAAACACCCTGTCACTACTGAACCAAGAGATCCCTCTAGTTAACGCCTATTTGTACCTGCACCTCTGAATGTGTCTTTTCACCATTGCTCTTGTCACATGTCCAGTGCCTTGCAAAAGAATTAATAAACCATAAACGTTTACACATTTTTGCAAATTGCAACTAGAATGTGTTTTGCATTTAAATTACATTTTTACGTAAAAGAACCAGAAAAACAAGTTTAAGAAAAAAAACAACTTTTTTACACATTCAAATCTGAAAGTGAGACATGCGTTTGTTTTATTCACCTCTCCTGAGTCAATGCTTTGTAGAACCACCTTCTGCTCTTACAAATCTTTTGGGGGTAGATCTATACCATCTTTTGCACATACAGAGACAATGTTTTGTCTATTCTTCACAAAGTACCTCATGTTCAATCAGATTGGATGGAGAAAATCTGTGAACATTAATTTTTCAAGTGTTATCACAGACTCTCTTACAGATTTAGGTCTGTGTATCAATGGGTAGTCTTCTTGCAACCAAAACGTTGTGGGTTCAATTCCAGTTTCTACCCAGCCACGAGTCAATGACCCCTTGGACAAGGCATTTAACCCCAAGCTACCTACCGCTCTGCATATTGGTGTACAAATCGCTGTACATTTTTGAGTGTGACTGGGTGATTGTGGCCCTAGTATAAAGAGCTTTGAGTGATTGATGTAACCAGAAAGGCATTCAGTCAATTTACTAGACCATTCTAACACATGAACATGCTGTTATCCAAACCACTGTACCTCTGGCTGTATACTGAGGGTCATTATCCTACAATAAAGTGAACCTCTGCTCCAGTCTAAAGTCTTTTGCAGCCTCCAACAGATTTTTTTCAAGGATTTCCCTGCATTTATTTCAATCCATTGTCCCATTGCCAACACCATCACCATGGGGATGGTGTGTTCAGGGTGATGTGCAGTGTTTGTTTTTTGACACACTTCGCCATGTTGGCCAGAAAGTTAAAATTTGGTCCTATCCAACCAAATCTAGAGGAGACTTCAAAGAACAAGCATTAATGATAGATTTGTTGAGTGCACAAAAAGTAGTTGTCCTGTCAACAGATTTTCCCATATGAGCTGTGAATCTCCTCCAGAGTCACCAAGGGTTTATTGGGTGCTTCTCTGATTAATGTTCTCCTTGCCCAACCTGTTAGTTTAGCTGAACGACCATGTCAGGGTAGGTTTGCCTGGTGCCACCCTCTTTTAAAAGAAGGATGATGAATTGAACAGTGCTCTTTGAGATATCTAAAGCTGGAGATAATTTTTAGAAACCTAGCCCTGATCTAACAAACCTCTGAGACATTCACAGAACAGTTCTGGAATAATTTACACACAGCTCTAATATCTTAATTGGGCAACTTCTGAAGGCAGTTGATTGGTCTAGATTTTACTAAGGGGTAACAGAGCAAAGAAGGCTGAATACAAACCCATGGACCACTTTACAGTGTGTTTTGTTGATAAAATTACAAACCCTGCAAGCTTTTCCTAGAAGATAAGAAAAAAAAATCAATAGTTTGTGACTGTAATGTGACAAAACATGAAAAAATTTAAAGACTATGGATACATTTGCAGAACCTTCAAGTACCTTCAGAGCAGGGGTAGGCAGAACTGTGCTTCAATCTGTTTTACACTTTTGACAGCACTATTGCTGTGTTAAACCAAGTTCACTATAAAAAAAAAAGTATAAGACAGGAAGGGTCTCTAAAAACAAAAATGGAAATTTTGAATTATTACACAGCAGCTCTGGTGTAGTATAAAGAGCGAGGAGCCATTTCTTCCAATAACATATCTCCCCACATTTCAAACAATTTCTAACAGTCAAATATCAACGCTACAAAACTCTGTGCAAACACAGAATAAGAGGTTCTAAAAAGATGCCACAGGGTTGAGACACATCCATCAGTTATAAATGGAATAATGCCAAATTGCAATGCATTATTCCCATTATTGTTTTGATGTTCATCAGCAAATCTTAGGGACGGATGGAAGGTAATTACCATCTCAAAAAGAGTTGGAAACAGTAGAGATATAATTATAATTTATATCTCCCGGAAGAAAGAAAAAGTTAAGTAAAAATCAACCAATTTGGCTCTAAAATATATGTAAATACTGACAGATGTTCAGCATCTTCGTGTTGGGCAAAGAATGAAAAACTTTCATTTGAATCTGAGTGACTTTATAAAAAGCAAAAAAAAAAAAAAAAAAACAACATTTATTTTGTTTTTTATTCAAAAAGTGAGTTGTATTTTTGCCAGGTGAAATCACTTGACAGTGACAAAGACAACAAAGCAGAGGAAATTAGGCAGTTCTTGTATTTGTTCTAATTAGATTACACATACTTAATTTTATACTTGGCCCAACTGGCACGCCGCAGAGGTGGTACAAAAATAGAAATTCCCAGTGTTGGTCTTCTGAAGGCAACTTTGTAAGATGAATTAAATGTTTGGACAAATCGAATGGATCTAACATTTTTACACCTTTGAATATCCTTAAACTCTGTTACAGATAAGGTGAAAAAAAGTGTTTTCACCAAAAGAAATACAAACAAAAAGACACATACACGCTGTTCTTTTCCACGCACTTTAGTTAGGAAGAAAAACTGCAGGATATCAGAGCAAAAAGCCCACGGATCAGTCATAAGTCTCTTTCAGAGGAAATAAATTCAAGGTCAGCTGCTGGTTCAGGTAGCAAATGTGTCTCGGTTTCCAGTAACTGTTAAATGACAAGGTTTAAGAGCTCCGAATAAATGCAGTCCCTGCGTGTCAGTGAGGAGAACAGGATGGTAAGTGAACCATTAATGATTCTCATTCATTTTTAGGTTTAAAAGGTATATCTTGATAAATATAATCAAAAAGGTAAATTCAGTCATTTAATTTTAAAACGTTAAAGGTATTCATTACAAAAATTCATTATTCATTGTTGATAAAATTCAAAAATTCATGAGGTTTTTCTGTTACTTTTAAAGATTATGGCTTACAGCTAATGAAAACTGAAAATTCAGTTTCAGAAAATCATAGATCAGTGCTACAAGAGCCAACACATATGGTTTTCTAGGACATTAGTTTAAACTGTTGCATGCATTGTGTCCTTTCTGATCCAGAGATACCACCAGAAGAGTCTTACCTGTGCTGAGAAAAAGGACTGGACTGTTGCTCAGTAGTCCAGTAGTTCAGATTAAAGTAAAATTTGCATTTCATTCTGGAAATTAAAGTCCAGGACTCTGAAGGAAATTTTTGAGAATTTCATCCCTCCATTTCCTAGTTTTTATTAGGCTAATATTTATAGAAGCAACATTTTGGGTTTTCATTAGCTCCATGCCATAATTATAAAAATGAACTGAATAATTAAAATCCAGCACTCTGTGTATCATGAATCTATACAGTATAAGTTTCACTTCTGGACCTGAAACCAATTAATTCAACTTTGATTATATTTTAATTATTTCAGATGCTCATGTATGTCCCTGTTACTGCAACAAACAAAAAGCTCTTAAAAGCTTTCATGTACCATGGAATGCCCCCCTGCTCCCATGTAAAAAGGCCTCATCACTGCAACCAGTTTAATATATTGAGGTCATCCTTTCTATCCAAGCTGCTAATTGGAGGTCAATATAAACTCACAAAAGTCTGACTTTTGTTTTGACTTACAGTACATTACAGTACATTAGTCCCACTGATAAAAGCCATAAAGACAGTCACAAATACTCCATTTTCTGTGACGAGTCTGACATATTACTGATTCAATGCAGTGGAAAAAGGTAATGAGGAAAACAACATGCAATTCCAGCACACATTAGATAAGAGAATAGCCTCGCTTGCAAGTCTGTAATGGCAGCCTGTGCTTTCCAAAATACTTTAA
Organism: Crenichthys baileyi; assembly: GCA_036173005.1. Classification (NCBI taxonomy): domain Eukaryota; kingdom Metazoa; phylum Chordata; class Actinopteri; order Cyprinodontiformes; family Goodeidae; genus Crenichthys; species Crenichthys baileyi. The sequence continues at coordinate 310,107 of JAHHUM010001223.1, read as the reverse complement.
CAAAGCAACATGTCAAGATGAAGCAGAGATGCAGCACAAAGCAATGGCCACAGGAAGTCTTGGTTTGCATGTAAAAACCCTAGACCTCACAAGTGGGACAAAGATAGGGAACAGCTCATTGATTGGCTCAACTGATAAAACAGTCAATCATTCATTGACCTGTAGGCAAAGGAAGGATGCAGTGCCTCCAGACATGTGTTTGGCTTGCTCAAACATAACACATGGCTTACAATAAAAGACAAGGATGTTATCTGTCTTTATTAGTTCATACAGAGTAATAAGGTTGATGATAAACAATGACTAGAAAAATCAAATATCCAAAATAATCTTGTCTTCAACATCTCTGTATGCCTAAAGAAGTTATTTATAAATCTAATTATTGAAGTCTCCTGTAGAAAAACACAAACACTACCAGTGCTTCAATGCCAAGAAGCCGTATGGAGTTACAAGCCGCTCAGCACATGTCATCTGCGAAGAATATCCTCTAAAAGCTGGAAATCAACAGTGTGTTTTGACAATTCTGTCTCAGCCTTGACTGGCAGAGAATGGCAGCCAATCCCCTTTTCAAATGTGACAAGCAAAAACAAAGCCTGTCAGAATGAGTTGGAGAGATGTCTACTGAGAGCCACATGTGGAGAGAAACAGAGTCAGGGGGGAATATGGCGGAGGGGGAGGAGGCGGGGGAGGGGGCTTGGAGGAGAAACCGTTACTCCTCCACACGACTCTGTCCCAGAGACACACGTCATGCTGCTCCCCCCTCAGTGGGGGATTCTGACGGGATACTGTCTGTGCAGCAGTCCCCCCCCCTGCGTGATTGATGAGTCTCATTTTGCCAATTAATGGAGAATCCCCTGTTGACTACCATCAGATTGCCGTTTGTAACTGTTAGTGTCTCTGACTGTCACCGATTCCTTTTAATTAGTGATCTCTTACTCTTCTGGCTTTTCTGTAGTTTCTAGGATTTGCAAAGCGAAGTGCACAGTGAAATGCTGGGGAACTGGCGTACTGTAGCCATCGCCATTATGAATGGACAGAAAAGGTGCACAGCCCAAAGACATTATGCTGTTCGTCAAGCCATGTATGTTGGTATATCTAAAACGGCTTTTTATACGTATCCAAACAAAAACAAATAGAGAACATTTTTGTGAAACATGAACTCCAGTCAAGCATGTTCAAAGTTAATAAAGCAAGTGCGGGATATATTTCCTATGTTTTTAGACAAAGGGAGCAAAAATGTATGCTACTGACTAAGAAAATGTATTAATTTTCTCACCATCTTGGGCTGAATGACCCCCAAGTGTTCAAGTGGAAAAGAAGGGAAGGTGTCCTGTTGCGTCAGCCGCTTCAAGCTTTCAGCATGCTGAGGTGAGTCAATCTTTATCATAGAAGACAGAGGGTCTACATAGGGCAGCATTATTTTGATTAATTGATAGGAGATTTGCATAATGCAAAATTTTCTTAGCAGTGGCTAACTATGTGTCGTATATATGGCATCTGGCAATTGTGCAGAAGTACAATATCAAATTCTCAGGGTTTTTAGTTGTGGAGGACTCAAATGCAGGCAATAGGCAGGCATGATTATGGTTTAGTCGTCTTTTATTGAAAAAATAAAATAACTCACACCACAATCAATGACGAGCTGGAAACATAAACCATGATGAAATACTTGCAATGCATCTGGGACATAACGGGAAGAATTGATAAGGAGCAAATAAATACCTGTTGCCCAAATACTAGAGTGGTGATTTCTGGATGTGAAGCAGGTCAGTCTAACACACCTTTTCCATTAGTGCCTAATTTATTTGGACTGGGTAAGTTTAACACGGTTTGATTCATCCATTCTTCCATTACAATTGAGTAACTTCTCAGTGGGGGCAGTATCATTAATAGGAAGACGGCCCACGATCAGTACAGAGAGAGGGAAGCCATGTGGTACCAAACGGAAGGATACGGACTAGACGTCATGTGAGGGTAAGCTAACGCTACCTAATGCTAGATTCCTATAGTGGTCATATACACTAAACCCAGCGTAAAATGGTTTAACAGTTGACGATATTAGTTACTGATATATGCTGTGACTAGTGAAGCCCCCAATCAATCAGTGACCGACAGTCTTCTGACGTCGCGTTTTTAGTGCGATTTGGAACGGTTGAAACCACAACCATGAAGGTACTAAAAATTGTAACGATTTCATATAAAGTGAGTCAACCTGTAGCAAACTGCTCTAAGTAGGGACAAATGAAAAAGGGGCATAATTAACAACAGCCTCCATCTGTGGGGAAAGTAAGGGAAAACTATAGAGAGTCTCTGACAAACACAAAAGGGAAACACAGGCAAACAGTAACCACAGTCTCCAGAATCATGACAGAGCTGTATCATCTTCATCAGAGCAAGACAAAGCAAGCAATGACCTAGACAAAAGGAGCTTTTAACTTCCAGGTCAGCTGATGATAATGATCTTTCCTTTCAGGAAAACATTTGTCACACTTAACATACTGGCCTACAAATAGAGATACGTATTGGCACACTATCTCACAGCATGGTGCCATACTGCAGTTGCTATAAACCTGGTTATAAAAAAATGTTTAGCTACTTTGGTTTATAAGAGAAGATGGATAAACTGATATACTTTGGACTATCAGGAGAAAGACATTTCTATCACCAGTGTAACTTCACTCTGACTCCACTATTGTGGATTCACACTCTTAAAATGTTGTAAATCCTTCCGAGGTGTTATTTACTCAACAAATAACTCTGGTCACGTATCTCCTCTACTTGCATTTGATAGAATAATTTGCCAACAATGGGGCACACCATTCACCTGGGTCTCAGGGATTTCATTAAAACATCAAATGAAAGTGAAATCATGAGCCATGACGGTGGAGAGCCAGGATGGCTAAGCAGAGAAGCATGGCTGGCGTCTACTGCAGGATTAGAGCTCGGCAACAAGTGCTCATGGGGGGCCCATCAAACCCAGGAGACCATGACAAATGAGGGCGGTTGGGCCTCTGTCTATTACCCTGCACTAAGCCCGGGCCTTTTGGGGAAGTAATGAGGTGCAGATTGGAGCCTTCGCCGCTGGGTTCCTAGCCTGAATTTCAGCAGAGCAGAAATAATCAGCAGAGAGCCGTGTCAAAAGTGGCAAAGCAATACAACTGCTGAGCAACACACAAAAACACTAAGATAAAATCGATCACCTAAACAAATTATTCCCTTTTTAGAGCATGAGAACTATCTGAGACTTATTGACTTAACCCATATTGCCTGTTTACTACTTAACCCTCTATCCTATATTTTGACCTTAGACAAAAGAAGTCATGATACTGACAGTGTCTTTGTGTTTTATACAGGAGGTTAGCTGGCCTGAACACCTACAGGACATGACAGATCCCAGAGGACTCCCTCCAGGACTGGCAGGGCATGGAGGCTTTATCAGAGGAATGTGACACTTGTTCAGTCAGGAGCCAGCGGTTCAGAGTACATCAAGGGAGCATCTTCAGTGCTCCAGGCCACACCCCCTCTCAACTCTAGAAAGCAGCAATCTTACTCTACTGGTAAACAGAGCTGCCTCATGGGAACAAGTGTCACAGTCTAACAAGACACTGATTGGCAAACGGTAAGGAAATTCTCTCTCATGGCATGAAGGTGAAGAAAGCAACTGTCTGCAAGTGCAAAAGTGAGGGTAAGAAAATATCTTGGACACATTTTGCTCAAAAAGAGGGCTTTTTAAAAATGTTGAATGTGTGAGATATTTAAGTTTTACTGTTTCAGATAGAATAATGTCACAATACAGCATTTTTTATTGAGTAATATTATGAACCTAAAAATTAGAAATTTAAATCTTTATGGTATTTATTTTTTTTACATACCTTTCCCTGATTCGTATTTGTGTTCCTTCATCTGACAAACTGTAGCTTTTAATATTCTGTGGACTACAATTTCAAATTTTTATGTGTAAAACATTCTTTTACTGGTTTGTAAAGCCTTAAGTGGTCTGAGGTATTTGTCTGATTTGCTTCTGACTTATGTGCCATCCAGACCCCTCAGGTCACTAGAGGCAGGTCTGTAATTAATCCCAAGAGTTAGGAGAAACAACCTACAGGGAAGCATCTTTTACTTATTATGGCTCATGACTGCAAATCAGGCTCCCTGTGGACCTGAAGGGAGATGGGAGGGTTCACAGTTTTAAAAGCAAACTCAAGACTCAAGAGTTAAACCCAAAAATGTTCATACCCCTGGGAGATTTAGATTTAAATAAATCTTTTAATTTACCAACACGTTGCTTCTGACTGGAAGTACTATTAACATTTTAGAGTCCCGACTTGACTCAAATACAGAACCTGTGAAAGGAGCTAAAGATTAAGGCGATTTCAAGGAGGCCTCCCAACCTCAATGAGTTAGAGCTCTTCCCCAAAGAAAAATCATCAAAATACCAGAGGAGACATTCAAAATGCTGATCAGCAATTATAACGGGTTGGATTGCTGTTAATTTTTTTCTATTGATTATAAGAAGGGCAAAAGTCATTTTTGAAATTTTTTGTAAATATATACATACACACACACACATATACATATATATATATATATATACATACAGGGGTTGGACAATGAAACTGAAACACCTGTCATTTTAGTGTGGGAGGTTTCATGGCTAAATTGGACCAGCCTGGTAGCCAGTCTTCATTGATTGCCCCATTGCACCAGTAAAGCAGAGTGTGAAGGTTCAATTAGCAGGGTAACAGCACAGTTTTTCTCAAAATATTGAAATGCACACAAAAATTATGGATGACATACCAGAGTTTTTAAAAGAGGGTAAATTGTTGATGCAAAGTCTTGCTGGCGCATCTGTGACCAAACAGGAAGTCTTTTGTGATGTATCAAGAAGCCACGGTATCCAGGGTAATGTCAGCATACCACCAAGAAGGACGAAACCCCATCCAACAGGATTAAAATGTGGGGACGCAAGAGGAAGCTGTCTGAAAGGGATGTTCGGGTTGCTAACCCCGGATTGTATCCAAAAAAAAAAAAATCCACGGCTGCGCAAATCACGGGGAGAGTTTAAATGGGGCACCTCAAAATCTCCTTTTTTCCACCAGAACTGGACATCGGGAGCTCCACGGGTCAATATAAACCCGGCCCGGGCTACTATAGCCAAACCTTTTTGGGTCACTCATGCCAATGCCAAAAGTCGGTTTAAAGGTGCAAGGAGCGCAAATCTGGGCTGTGGACCAATGTGAAACATGTATTGTTTTCTGATGAGTCCACCTTTACTGTTTTTCCCCCCCATCCGGGAGAGTTTCGGTGTTGGGGAGAAGCCCCCAAAAAAGCGTACCACCCCAAAACTGTTGTCCTGCCCAGAGTGAAGGGATGGGGGTGGATCAGTGATGGGTTTGGGCTGCCATATCATGGCATTCCCTTGGGCCCCAATACTTTTTTTTAAAAAGGGCACGTCACTGCCAAGGACTACCGAACCATTCTTGAGGACCATGTGCATCCAATGGTTTTTAACATTGTATCCTGAAGGCGGTGCCTTGTATCAGGATGCCCAATGCACCAATACACACAGCAAGACTGGTGAAAGTTTGGTTTTTATGAACATGAAAGTGAAGTCGAAATCTCCCATGGGCCCCACAGTCACCAGATCTAAAAAATTTTTTGAGCCACTTTGGGGTGTTTTTGGAGGAGCGAGGGCAGGAAAAAGTTTTCCCCACCAGTATCACGTAGTGACCTGGCCACTATCCTGCAAGAGGAACGGCTTAAAACCCTCTGACCACTGTGGCAGGAAATTGTATATGGGCAAATTTCCCCAAAACGAATTGGGC